>CM037642.1:1371178-1385005 GCA_015227895.2 Colaptes auratus
TGATCTCTATAGGACATTTGCTGTCAACATGGTTCATCCATAATTATGTTGGAAATAAGTATTATTCAGTGTTCCAGCTACCTACAAACCTAGGAGCCCCCAAAATGTTTTGCAGCTCCTGCTGATGGGGAAAGCAAGGGTGAGCATTCATTGCAGGAAGCACAAAAGTCTCTCAGATTAAAGCCCCTTCAGAACAACCCTTCAGCTCTGAAGAATGAATTTCATTAATGCTACCATTGTATTCACTTTACATATAAAGATTCTTTTTGGAAAGCAAGAAAACTTAGGAAAATATAGGCACATGGAACAACTGCTCATCAAACAAACAGGATGTGAGAAAAACAGATGAAGACTATATTAGACTGAGATAAATATTCTAGCTGGAGACCTATTGGATTCTACACTTTCATGTCAATGAAGCATTTGGCCTGCCGATGTATTTTTGCCTGCTCTGCCAGGCAGGGCTCAGGCTCTGCAGGAGAATACAGCCGTGGATCTCTGCAGGAAGAGAAGACCTTTTTTTTCCAAGTAAAATGTTCCCTAACTCTGCAAGGGAGGTTGGCAGTAGATCTCAAACTCTGGCCTGTCTTTTTAATACCCCTACAATAGCTCAGTTGGACTGAGACCAGCTGTTGGTGCATTACCATTTGTAAATGCTTAAAGCAACTACTCCTGGTTTTCTTGGCAGCATGTACTATGGAGGGGGGGGGGAAAAGGAGGGGAAAAAAAAAAGCACTTTCATTCAAACATTAAGAATTACTGGATGCCAGCTTTGGCTTACACAAGCTATTGTTTGCACAGCTCTCTTCAACAAGTTTTCAGGGGGGGGAAAAAATCCTGTGGAGATAAATTGAGCCCCTAAAATTCTGATTTACACCATCCTCTCGGCCTGCACTGGAAACAAAATTCCTATTTCAATCCAACCATTTCAGGTCACAGGATCTTTCTGGGCTTCGGTTTCCACAACACCCCCACAAAATCACCCAGATTGTCTCAGGAATGGCAACTATAACTTTCTTACTCACTGCTTAAAAATAACAGTGATTCTTTCAGTAAGAGAGCTGTGTAAGAAAGAGATCTGATCTTTGATTACCGCGTTCTAAAATCAGAGTTGCAGCATCAAAAGCCTGGGGGGGCGAAAAAATAAAAGGGGGAAAAAGATTGCATTAGGATAATACTTCTGAGAAAGGCTAAATGTCCAAATACCAGAAAGATCCTTGATTGGGTTCCCACAGTAAAAAAGCCTAGTCATAGTAAAGAACCTACACCAACATTCTTTATTATTATTATTATTCAGAGGAAAACAGTTCCAGCCACCTTTCATTGCCTCATCCTTTCCAACCACCCCTACTAGAGCTTGGTGTACTGGAAGTGTCTAAGCATGAATGCTAGCATCTCAGTGGTTGCAGCTGCTAGTACAATAGGATTAATTTGCCATCTACCAACTCTAATGCCCTTCTGTTTCATCTTCTTTCCCCACCAGGGGCAGTGGTGACAGCATCTGTTCCACTGTTATTTTAGTGGCGCCTTTCGTGCTGTTATAGTTAAGGGTCTGTCAGCATTTCCATTACACACATATGCACGCATGCATGCATTTCTTGAGGGAAGGGACAGCTCAAATCGACCACCAGGAGAAGAAAAAAAGAGAAAGAATTATTGCATTGGGGTTGAAAATGGTGTGAGTGTCTTAGACAAGAGCATTTGTGTGTTTGGTTTTATGGTATTAATTCAGAGAAAAGAAGAGAAGAAGAAAAAGAAGATCATACAAGAGGTTCCATGAAACCAGTTTTGCATAGGTTAAAAACAACTAAGGGTGGGGGGAAAACTAGGGAGAAAATAAAATTAAGCCAGGTAATAGTTCCCTATCAAACACCTTCTTATATAAGTAGCTAAGTAAGTAATTTAAGATGATAAGATAGTACTTTAAAAGCATGTCAGACAAGATTTGATGACCAGGCCACCGATTGTGGGTGGCTAACTCTAAATACGCAGCAGCAGCCAGAGGGCTTTAAGTTGAGGGTGCTGATGAGAGGAACGTGGTATTCTGCAGACAGTCAAGCATACAAAGCATACCAGAAGTGGTTTGGAACCCCATAGGTAGGTGCTCCCAGCCCTGTTGATTTGTGGGGTTATAAAGAACAATGCTTACTGCAGTCTGCAAGGCATGGGGTCATCCCACTGTCATTGTGTGGGAATCGTCGCCCATAAGCACATCAGACTTGTGAGAAGTCAATCCACAAAACTAGACAGGGATGGGAAAAAACAGTGCTAGGGCAATCAGAGAACAGGTCAGCTTTTGTCAGAAATTAAAACCCTCTCGAATTTGACAGGTATTAAGTGAACCAACGCAGGGCTGCTTCATAGACTGCTTCACAGACTGCTTCACAGACCCCACAGGTGCTTTCTCTAATCAAGTTATGCCAGCCTTGCACAGGAAATTCTTTTGCATGTGCAGGTTTCCACGTAGAGAACACTGAATTAGCATAACTCAGCTGAATTTTCAAAAACCACCCTCCTCTTGCCCAGTATGCTTCACTGCTGCAGAGAGGAATGACTGCAGAAACAGAAGGAAGGAATGACATTCTTCCCAGCAACCCCTTCTTACAGAGAGAAATTCACAAACTATTTGGAGGGCCAGTGCAGGCCTTTCCTAGCCCAAGAGTACTCACCATAGAGCTGATATAATCTGAAATGGCAGATGTGAGCCTTCTGTGAGTGAATTAAAATTTGCCTCCAGTCCTCCTAACACACTACCATTTACAGCACTTTCTGTAAATCTCTTCTTGAAAAAATTCTACAAACAAAGGAGATCCAGAGTGAGCTGGGGACTTTCAAACTCACAGAATGCCAGGAGAAAATCTCAACAGTGAAGCAGTAAGTTTGGAGTCAAGGCTCTGCAGCCATACGAATTTCCTTAGTCACATTGAAAGTAAGCACAGTTCAGTCACTGTGATGGGAAATGGATTGATAACATGCTGCTTCTTTTTCAAGTTGCATTATCAAATACCTAGGTGTCCTTTGTCACATCACTTAACTGTTCTACATTTTCAGCATCCTCATCTGTGAAATGGAATAGGTAATTAAACACTCATGAATGCTTTGGGACTCTTTGGTGGAAAGAATTATTATGGCGTCTTATTACTGTGAGACACTATGCAATTGTCTCAGATCTCTGTAACAGCTGAGCCTAAATGTTGAAGGAAGGAAAAAAACCATACAGAAGCTCAGCTGAGATCTTCTGCCCTATCCACAGCAAGACACAGCTACTACTTCGGTCCATTTTCCATGCTGAAGAAATTGTTCTGAGCAAACCATACTTCAATAACATTGCCATGCTATAGGACTTTAAAAATCTAGGCTGGGTTAGAAATGAGAAAGAGAAAGGAGAAAAGAAGACACATATCCCCCAGAAATATTACATTGTAGAACGGCAGGAATGATTTCAGAGCTGACTGAAAAGAGGAATCTCAAGAGCGCAAACCAGAGAGCCTTCCCCTCACAAAACCACCCACCCTAAACCCAGCAGAAACCCACCCCGCACAGTGCAGACCATTTCCCAAAAGCCCATGGCAATGAAAAACGTTTTATATTGCCCCCAAAACTTGCCAGCAGAGAGATCTAGGTGGCTACTGCCCACCTCATAGCACTGCAAAGGCAAGTGCCCAGTGGGTATCATTCTCCATTACCTCTCAAACCTTTGCCACCAGCGTAGAGATAGAAGTGACGGGGAAATGAAAAGTGTGTATATTGTAAGCGTTGGTTAAACAACCCCACAGTAATTCTTATTTGCTGGAGGTTTTAGAGAGCAGATGTAGGATTGGCAGGGGCTGGGAGCTGGCTATATTGTTCTAGCACATTTAGAGCCAACACGGAAAGAACACGAAAGGCTGCATTTTTGTGTGTGTGTGTGTGTGTGTGAATGTGTGTGTACGTGCATGTGTGTGTGTTTGCCTTTTGCCATCAACTCATCTAAGGTTTCTTGGATTCACACTGACACATAACAAAAAAAAAAACCACACTAGGTTGGTTCTCTTCCAAAAGAAATATGACTTATATCAGCTGCTGCATGAGAGTCTCTCAATTGCCACTACTAAGCTGCCTATTTTGCAGTAGCAAGTGGCCATGTGCTGTAACACACTGATTGCCTGCTTTGGTGGTATCGGTTGCTAGAATAAGGGCAAACAAATGGGGAACCAAATATAAAAAGCAGCCAGCAGCACTGAAGAAGCATTACAGCTGCCAGGCAATAACTTAGATAGTTACAGCTGCCATCACCTAGTTCACGCAAGCTTTTTAATATCTTTTGGCAGCACTTGGTGTCACAGCACAAAAGGAAAGTTGGCACTTCCTAGCATACTTTGTTTGACATAACTGTAGGCAGAACCCAGCTGATACCTTCATCAATGTGTATGTGTTTGCTCTTAAGTTACGTTTTAGCAGATCAGACATTGTTTTCCCTCTTTCCGTTGCACACACCGCTGTTAAATCATAGGTTGGGAACCACACCAGATAAATGGGAAAGAGCTCAGCAATCTGGAGCACACGGCCAGTCCCAGCAGCACCTTAGATAAGGAACAACCCCCCCCCCCAAAAAAAATCCTTAAAAAAAAAAAAGAAAAATATGGTACAGCAGGAGGGGCTGTGGAGGGAGGTTTAAAATAAATAAATATACTGCTTTGCCAAAATGTTTTCCTGCCTTGCCAGTAGCAGCAGCAGCCTCAGAGCCAGGCCAGATTCTCTTCTCCATTTACTGCACTTATAAAAAACCCACAAGCACAAACACATAGACCATCACATACACATAATTAAAGCATTGACATCCCTTACTGTGATTTACAATCCACACCACCAGAAGTACACAGGCGCTCCCAGGATTTCATCAATGTCTCATCTGGTGCTCTTGGCAAACTCAAACTGTTCCTTAGACACAGCGCATGCTGCACCTCATTCTCTCAGAAATGGGGACGCAGAGCTCTTCCCCTTATGTGAACTAGGGAAGAGGAGCACTAAATGTGTCAGAGCTGGGTGATTTGTTGCTGTGGAACCTCATTTTGCAGGAGATTAATAAAAGACTAGCCTGCAGCATCGACTCTTGAGACCACTTTCTATCATCACAAGCCTTCTACGTGGCCCACAAATTTGGGCTACCACGTTGTACAAGGAACTGGACAGCCTCTGTATAATGATACTGGTTTATAGCTCTCAAAAGCAAATAGACAGAGAGAGAGAGAAGACTCTGCCCCCAGGATCTTCCATTGGCTATGAACAAAGCAACCCAGCAAACCTCTACCTGAAGTCAGCCCAGGATTCTAATAATGTATTGAGTTAGTTTAGTTGTAATTCATCAGGTAAAACAAAAGCACTGGAATGAAGCTGAAGGTGGGGAGATTCAGGCTGGATGTGAGGAAGAAGTTCTTCCCCATGAGAGTGGTGAAGCCCTGGAATGGGTTATCCAGGGAGGTGGTTGAGGCCCCATCCCTGGAGGGGTTTAAGCCCAGGCTGGATGAGGCTCTGGCCAGCCTGATCTAGTGTGGGGTGTCCCTGCCCATGGCAGGGGGGTTGGAACTAGATGATCCTTGTGGTCCCTTCCAACCCTGACTGATACTATGATACTATGACACCTTAACAAGCATCAGAAAGCTAAAGTGTTAAGGCAAACAGCTTTATAAGGTTTTTGAGAACATCACTAGGAAGAGTAGAAACTAAAGTGATAGGAGGAAAAAGGAAGACAGCAAATGCTATTAGCTTCATTTTAAAAATAGGAAAGTTGGATACATGGAGATGAGATGGTGGATCCAAGCCTGACCCTGGAGACAGGGCCAAGGACTGAAAGTCGATCATTCTGGGTTCTCATTCAACACCTCACTCCACAGACCAGTTGTACCACTGAACCACAGGAAGCAGAAAAGGCTTCCTGACTCATCTTGCCTGTGGCTCCATAGGAGCTGAAGGCTCAAGCTAAACATGGCTGGCTAAATCCAACTCCAGAAGCACCAAAGAGATACTGGGGAGGTGCATCCATATTGTCCTAGTACACAGTATCTGCGAGTGACTTTCTTGAGGTAGGTCCTCAGGTATTGACAAATAAAGGCTTGTCAAGGTTCACATGAATCTGAATTGTTTATTTGAAGCTGATCTACGAGCAAACTGGTTTCAATAGCAGCACACAGTAAAAGTGAACTGACTGTGGCTAGGAATGGATAAAATACCTATCTTGCACCTACATAAAAGGTGCCCCATTGGAAGGGGGACCTCAGGTGACTCTTTGCAGGGGTGGAAAAAGAAAGTTGACCCACAAAGCATGCATGTGTCCAAACAGGATGGTCCAAGCTTATGAATACATTTTTGGAAGCTCCTAACAAGCTGTATAAGAGACAATCATTCACATACAGGCACACAAAAGGACAGTCCCAGATTTACAGCCACCCACCAAGGTAGAACAGGTGGCTGTAATGCAGTAAAAATGTATTGCAAGGAACTTGTCATGAATTTTAAAAACAAAGATGCCCACAGACATAATAAAATTGATGTGACATTCAGTTAAAGCTAAAGCTTTCACCTGTCTTGAAATGACAATGCAGGGGAATTCAAGGAAAGGGACTGTTCCCATCATCACTCACACAGCAAAGTGTTTCCCTCAGTTTGCCCAAGTGAAGTCATTG
Source organism: Colaptes auratus (assembly GCA_015227895.2). Classification (NCBI taxonomy): domain Eukaryota; kingdom Metazoa; phylum Chordata; class Aves; order Piciformes; family Picidae; genus Colaptes; species Colaptes auratus. Next base: position 1,377,841 of record CM037642.1, read on the forward strand.
ATCTCAACAATCAGCAGCATAGCTTGGATCTGCCACCCACCTAAGAAATGAGGACCAAAGATGCTCAACAAAATCCCCCTCAGACAGCTGCTGTAGAAAACCAATACTTCAAGGTCCTGGCAAAGAAAGCAAAGTCCTTTCCTCCCTCTACCACAGGATATGACATCTTCTTGTCTCTGATTATTTTAAACATCTTAGGAGAGAGATTTCTAAGTGCTAGCCAAAAATTGCTTCCTTTTCCCTTCATTATGTGTTTAGTGGCAGCAGACAAAATTGGAAATAGTGTAAATCCAAGTCACTTTTCCACAGTAAGGGCACAATAAACTCAGAGATGCCTCTGCTTGATCCCAAAAACAAAGAGGGAGCAGAAATAAAAACAAGCTTCTCAGGCCAGGTATATTCATCTCTACTAAGATATGAATCAACAAGTTATCCAGCTTGACAGCAGTTTACTGCACCTTAAAACTTGAGGGGGAAAGAAAAGGGAAAAAAAGCTCAGCTGCAATGGGATAGAGAACAGAAATAAAGTGGGATAAAGAACTAAACAATGATAAATAGTCAATCAACTGTTTTCCTTGGTAACTGTATTTGTAACCATAATGACATTACCATTCTTTTATTAATGAACCTTAGTGGAGACCTTAGGAGACACCTTATTGCTGTCTACAACTACTTGAAGGGTGGTTGTAGCCAGGAGGGGGTTGGTCTCTTCTCCCAGGCAAGCAGCACCAGAACGAGAGGACACAGTCTCAAGCTGTGCCAGGGGAAATTTAGGCTCAAGGTGAGGAGAGAGTTGTTAGCCATTGGCATGTGCTGCCCAGGGAGGTGGTGGAGTCACCATCCCTGGAGGTGTTCAATAGGGGATTGGATGTGGCACTTGGTACCATGCTCTAGAATTCATGAGGTGCTGGGTGACAGGTTGGACTTGATGATCCTTGAGGTCTTTTCCAACCTGTTGATTCTATGACTCCATGATTCTATGAACAGAAAGGTTTGATATAAAATCATAGAATCATAGAATCAATACAGTTGGAAAAGACCTCAGAGACCATCAAGTCCAACCTGTCACCCAACACCTCATGACTCACTAAACCATGGTTTCAAGTGCCACATCCAATCCTTTTTTGAGCACTTCCCTGGGTAGCACATTCCAAGGGCAAATTGCTCTCTCTGTGAAGAAGTTTCTCCTCACCTTGAACCTAAGCTTCCCCTGGCGCAGCTTGAGACTGTGTCCTCCTGTTCTGTAAAGTTACATTAACTCATCCATAGAAACAATTGGCAAAGCTGAATCGATGTCTTAATGGCAAATGACAAATTTCAACAGATTCCTAAATGATTTAAAGATCTTCTAAATGTAAACTTCCTCCTAAGGACGGGAGAGCTCACAGTGCTGAATTTCTATGCTCCACATCTGTGCTTGGCTGCATGTTATGGCTTCATAATCTTTGTGCCTGGGATGAAAGTCCAGCTTGGTGAGACAATGGGCAAAGGAACAAAGGAGAGGGAGGGAAAGATTAATATATCTTGGAGATGGTATTTGAGTTGTTGAGTGCGTAAAGGCACGCGACCTTTACCAAATGCATGTGCACAGTTGCCATAGTTGTGCTTGCTGACTGCTTCCCAAAATTCTGATGTTGGTAAACAGCCCATTCTTTTTGAAAACCCACTTTAACTTCCACTACTGACATCTGAAAATGAAGTCTACGGTCTTTTTAACTCTTTGGGGGAGTCCATTGAAATCCAGATGTAAATTACACTCCATCCGATCAAGGGTTCTCCCAAGAAGTCGCCTTCACAGAATCAGAGAATCAATAAGGTTGGAAAAAAACTCAAAAATCATCAAGTCCATCCTGTCACCCTCCACTTCATGACTAAATAAACCATGGCTTCAAGTGCCACAGCCAATCCCCCCTTGAACAACTCCAGGGATGGTGACTCCACCACCTCCCTGGGCAGCACATCCCAATGGGCAATTACTCTTTCTGGGAAGAACTTTCTCCTCACTTCCAGCCTAAACCTCCCCTGGTGCAGCTTGAGACTGTGTCCTTGTGGTGGGGTGAGTCACAGTCCTCTTGGTCTAGTGCGGGTTGCTAGAGAGAAGAGACCAACCTCCACTTGTCTACAACCTCCTTTCAGGGAGTTGTAGAGAGCAATAAGGTCTCCCCTGAGCTTCCTCTTCTCCAGGCTAAACAACCCCAGCTCCCTGGGAGCTTCAAGACACAAGTGGGGGCAACAGGAAAATGAAGGGTGGGTGCATCTTATTGTCATGAATCTCTGATATTGAGAGCAGGCTATGTATAATATCTGGCTTCTTCCCCTCCCTGTGCTCCCAGATTTTTCCCCAGTGAATGTCAGGATTTGGGGATGAGGGGGTGATGAAGCCCTCTAGGTTTCATCCAGAATTGCTGTCAGGATGGAACTGGACAACCCCTGAGTCTCACAGTTTAGACACATCCACTAGCACCAGGGCTGCTGAACCCCGGCAGTGACGATCCCTACAGGAGCTCAGAGGGGTGCTTCAGCATCACTTCTCCACACTCCTCCAGTTTGTGGTGGGTTGAAAATCTGCCCCCAAACCTTAAATTTGCCAGACCAGCTCAGTTGGAAGCAAATGAAAGCTGTATTTACAAGCAAACTGCAGTCTACAATGGAATGCAGTGTATTCTCCCACCAACATGATAGGTACAAAAGTACACTGTATTTACAATACTTACAGGTATTTACAATTAATAAACAGCACAAAGACCCCCATGGTCAAAGACCAGGGAAAGCTAATAGATTCTTCCTCCCTGCCTTCCCTTACCCCCCTGTACATAAAAGGGAGAAGAGAAAGGAGCAGAGAAGTTAGAACTTAGCCAAAACAATGCAGCCAAGGTCAACCAGAAGCCAGTTAGTATCTCCCAGCCCAAGGAGGCAAGAAGAAAGAGAGATTGTTTTGCAAACTAAATCTTATGGTAGATATCTCTCCAGTTGGATTTTTGAACTATCCTTATTTTCCTTTTTACACCCAATACTGATTTATTTACATTTTACTACTTTCTTGTCAAGATCTGTGAAAAAAATTTTAAAGGCGTAGCCTAAAACTGCCACTGCTGAGCCCCAGCAGTGATGGTCCCTGTAGGAGCTCAGGGGGGTGCTTCAGCACCACTTCTCCACACTCCTACAGCTCAACACCCCCCTGAGATCAGGAGCTTAACAGATATTCCCACTTCATCAGATTCTTGAGCAGTTAGTGCTATCGCTGCCTTCCATTCACACGAAGGAGAAGTGGAAATGGAAACAGCGAAGTAAACCAAAGCCTCCAGCAAAACATAATCAATGCTCAGTTTGCATTTAGAAGGAAATAACCCTCCTGATGAACTGCACTGTGAGATGGGGGCTGCTCGTGTGTCTAAGTGTGTGAAATACAAGCTTCCCCTGCCTGACTGAGGCAGGCTTTTCAATTAGATGCTCAGTACTGATTAATGGAAGTACTACAGCTATAGCACTACAATGCTCACAAATTTTACCCTCTGCTGTCTCTTTAGGCCATTGCCCCAAAGGCTTTCATGTTCCTAAAGCTGTCATTTGAAACATTTGTGAATCAGGATGTGTGGACAATGGAAGAAGCTGGTAGAGCCAGAGAGTGCAGATGTGAAATAATTTAATCAACAGCAATTTTTCCATTTACTTCAATGAGCTTTGGATCACTCGCCTCATGAGTGGAACATGTATTGAGGAGGAAGCAACCCGAGCCAGATAAAGAGCCAAGATATCAAAGTAACAGAGTTCCACCAAACAAGAGGGTCCACAGCAGCTGCAGCCTGAGATACATGGTGTAAACATGGACATAGACTCAGCTAGCAGACTGGGAACAGCTCACAAGAGAAAACTGATAATAAGAAAGGATTAGGCATCACAGGCCAGTGCCACATGAGTTACTATTCAGATATTTTATCTCCTTTTTTTTTTTGCAGGAGGGAACATGTTGTATGGAGTACTAGTAATATTCAAATCATTTTGCAGTGTTTATCAAAGGAGGAAATGAAGACAAAAAGAAAGTGAAACCCTCAGAACACAGAATTTTTGGCCAAATCAGAAAGGGGGAAAAAAAAAAAGGGGGGGGGGGGGGGGGAAGCCTGAAAGCTTTTTATTCCTTTTATGGCATAAGCATCAGGCTATGATGCTCACTGTAATAGTTATATCACACTGTGGTGCTGAGATCATTGTGTGCTAGTTGACAATGCTTGCCCTAATTGGTGGCATTAAGTAATAACATATAATTGTACCTCATATCATTGGCACTTGAGAATTGGCCACGTCCAAGCACAAGCAGTGGTATGTCTGTGGTGCACAGCCCGGTGCTGAAAGGGTTAACACTATGTATTATATGTCAGTAATGAAAACTAGCACTCAAGCAAGGAAATTCAAAGCTAAGGCTGACACACCATCGTTAACACAGCCCTTTGTGCTTAGCTACCACGGGAGTCTTGGAGCAGCACATGGTGTTGTACCCCACACAATATGTGCTACTACAATACTGCATTCACAACACAATGAATTGGGGTCAAGTGAGTGACCTTAAAAAGAGCTTCCTTTTAATTCTTTAAAGAAACACCCCATGATATGCAGGAGACCATTAAACAAAGCTGCAAGAAGATACAGTAAACTTTAATTAGCAGTGAAGGCAATAACCTCACTTTATACTTCATAATTTCTCCCACTATGTTTTATTACATGGAACAGTCATTTTAGTACCTTTGTACCTAAGGCAGCATCCATGTGGTGTGGAAAGGGATGTGTTGTTGGATATTTATTGTAATGGGGCTTCATGTGGCTGGAGGTCAAAGTGTAGGACTTTCATTTGTACATCACTGCTCTACTATCTGCTCATGTCTCTGGGTAACCTGATGTTCAAACCTTTTGTAAGGCAATTGCTGAGGAGGTTGTTCTTATTGTTATGAGAACTTGGAGAAAGGATGCTGGGCCCTGGCTTCAGCACAAGCCTGCTCTGTGACATAGGGTAGGCCGCCAAAATTTTTCTCACACTGATCTCAGAGGCTTCCATTTTTAAGGGACTCAGGTGCAGCTTCTGGGGCTGGTCTCAGAAAGCTTGGGAATCAGTAGCTCCTGTTGGCTTTTCAGGGCCACTCAGAACCACAAATTACCTGCAGTTTTGAAATGCTGGCCTTTTACCACCCTGCCCTTCAAAATAACCCACATTAAGTTGTGTATCAGAGTATCACAGTATCACAGTATCACAGTATCACTAAGGTTGGAAGAGACCTCAAGATCATCAAGTCCAACCTGTCACCACAGACCCCATGACTAGACCATGGCACCAAGGGCCACGTCCAATCCCCTCTTGAACACCTCCAGGGATGGGGACTCCACCACCTCCCCGGGCAGCACATTCCAATGGCGCAGTGGTGTTTACTTGCCAGCTTGCAGACTGAGAGGGACATTGTTAACTTTTCTTTGTCCTTTCCGTGTGAGATATTTATCTGATAATGGGGCACAACTGAGCTCCTTGGGGAGATAAGGACACTATCTGCATTTTACTGATGGAAAACTCCAATACAGGGAGATTCTGGACCAGACCCATAGCAGGGTTTGGGCAGCTATATGCAGCCTGCATGGAAAAGATATAATCCTCAGAACACCAGGAGTCTTTTGGCACATCAACCAATTGCATCACATTTTCCCTAGTTTCTACAATTTTGATTCTATGCATGCCTAGAAAATGCTGTCTTGAAAAGGCTTGCTCACTCAGTGGTGATCTAATATTTATGCCCCAGCAGGCACTCACACACCTCCATCTCTCTCAGAAGAACAGTCTGGTCTTATAGTTACATTTGGAACATGCCTACTGGAAGGGACTCCATACAAAATCACAGCTGCTCTCCATTTCCTATTTATCATTGAATGTGTCCAGAGAAGGGCAACAAGGCTGGGGGAAGTCTCAAGCACAAGCCCTATGAGGAGAGGCTGAGGGAGCTGGGATTGTATAGCCTGGAGAAGAGGAGGCTCAGAGGAGACCTTCTTGCTCTCTACAACTACCTGAAGGGAGGTTCTAGACAGCTGGGGGTTGGTCTCTTCTCCCAGGCAAGCAGCACCAGAACAAGAAGACACAGTCTCAAGCTGCACCGGGGAGGTTTAGGCTCAAGCTGAGGAGTAAGTTCTTCACAGAGACAGTTGTTATCCATTGGAATGTGCTGCCCAGGGAGGTGGTGGAGTCACCATCCCTGGAGGTGTTTAAAAAGGGATTGGACAAGACACTTGAAGCCATGGTTTAGTTAGTCATGAAATCTGTGGTGAGAGGTTGGGCTTGATGATCTCCGAGGTCTTTTCCTACCTTGTGGATTCTACGATTCTATGACATGCGGAAGGTACATCCAGCAGGAATGGCAGCACTTGATTTCAATTACTTCACAGTCTTTTGCCACACAACCTTCCTTTCCCAGATGGGTGTGCTAACTACTGTGCTACAGAGACAGGCAACTCTTACATCCTTTTTCTGTTCTCATTAATCCTGAATGTTACAAGATTAATTGTTTTAAGAAGCATGAAGAGTTTCTTCTCATCCTGCCCTAGACTAGCTGATAGCTTGATGTGCAGGACCTAATTCTGCCAGAAAAGAGATATGGGAATTGAGGTAGGAGAGAAGGGAAGTGAATTCAGATGTCTTAGATGGATGTGCTAACCAGTAAAGTATCAGAAAAAGTACTGTCATCTCTCTGCTGGTTCTTAAAAGTCAGACACCGAGCTTCAGGAGAGACTTTGAGGCTGGCAAAGCCCAGGTGCAGAGAGGTATCAAACAGTGCTGTTTAAAGACTATGCCTGGAGGGAAGCACTTTGGTCTCTTGCTGGCTGGCTTCTGAACTCTGTATGGAATTTATAACAACTCTGTGTACCCAGGCTGCTATTTTCACTTTGGGGCACTTGGCCACTGAAGTTAGGTGTTGTGACATTTGGTGTTGTGGTACTCAGTGGTGCTGTATCTGTGCAGTGGGGGCCACAGACCTTTCCAGACTAGTACAGAAAATGTTCCTTAGGTGTGAGGGATCTGAACCCAAATGTCCCAGTGTCACAGCTGGAACTCCAATACTGGATTGGTCTTTCCTTCTTGGAGCTTATTGCTTTTTCATTGTACACACAGCTGCAAATAGAATTTTGCCCATAGAAG
>CM037642.1:1385505-1416075 GCA_015227895.2 Colaptes auratus
CTCCCCTGAGCCTCCTCTTCTCCAGGCTAAAACAGTCCGAACTCCTTCAGCCTCTCCTCATAGGGCTTGTGCATGAGCCTCTCCCCAGCCTTGTTGCCCTTCTCTGGACACGTTCAAGAGTCTCAATGTCCTTTTATATGTAATCATATGTAGGTACCTAACCATTCTGTACATTGTGTCAGTGGTGGGTATGTAAATTAGCATGGTAATCTGCTGCTGTTAGACAGAGCCGTGTGGAAACATGTCCCTGGGTGCTGTAGTTGTGCTTGATTGATAGGCCTTCTAGACTCAAATAGGCCTGAACCTGAATATTTATCTCAAATACAGTGTCCACGTAACAACTTGATCCTTTCAGACCTTGCAGGTCCTATTCAGGCTGGCTAGGGATATGATGAGCACAGGACACTGCTGCTCTTCCCCAGCAGCTACAGAAGCCTTTAGAAATCACAAAATTACTCCTGCTTGGCAGTCAGTCAAAGCTATATTGGCTTTAAACTGTGAGCCCAGACACAAGGGGCAAACCATTTGCTTAGGCTCACAGGTATCTATGAATTTTACAAGTGTGGTACTAGTAGAGGTCACATTAGCTAACTAAAAGCTAGCTCAGTTATGTCTACAGAATGCCAGGACTAAGGTCTTCAAACTTCATCCTGTTTGTCATTAAGTACTGCAGAACAACAGTGTGAACCCAAGGACTGCCTATGTGCAAGGTATTTAAAATCTCAATAGACTTTCTGTGAGCTCTCCAGTCACAGTTCCATCCTCCCATTTTGCAAACCCTTTGAAGAAAAATCCTCTGAAATGAATGAAAATTCTGTGCAGATGAACATCCAGGGAGACCATCCCATTCCAGTGTTTAGATGTGGAAGGATACGTTGTCAATTCTGTTTTAAATAAGTCTTCTTTCCATGTTTTTTGCTTGTTATATGCTCACATCTAAATGCCATGAATCAAAGTGAGATTCCAACATTTTGTTCAGATTCAGAACAAAGACAGTGTGCAAAATCCAGAACCGGAAGCCTCCTACCCTTGAGGCTTTGCCAGTTGCCAACCATTGCCAAAATGTGGGAAAATTCATCTGACTCCCACAACTGGACCTAGTTTTCACAGGGCATGGAACCAAAGCTCTACATTCTATCCAAACACTGATCTTTGATAATATTTATTCAGAAGAGATGTTTTCATAGAATCATTGAATCAATAAGGTTGGAAAAGACCTCAGAGATCATCAAGTCCAACCTGTCACCCAACACCTCATGACTAATAAACCATGGCACCAAGTGCATGTCCAATCCCCTCTTGAACACCTCCAGGGTGGTGACTCCACCACCTCCCTGGGCAGCACATTTCAATAGCAATAACTCTCTCAGTGAAGAACTTTCTCCTCACTCCAGCCTAAACTTCCCCTGTGCTGTTTGAGACTGTGCCCTCTTGTTCTGGTGTTGTTTGCCTGGGAGAAGAGACCAACTCCCACCTGTCTACAACCTCCCTTCAGGGAGTTGTAGACAGCAAGAAGGTCTCCCCTGAGCCTCATCTTCTGCAGGCTAAGCAACCCCAGCTCCCTCAGCCTCTCCTCATAGGGCTTGTGCTCGAGGCCTCTCCCCAGCCTCATTGCCCTTCTCTGGACACATTTTGTCTTCCACTTTTCCTGAACAAATCTTATTATTAATTTTGGCATAATGTGTGCTCTGCCTTCTATCCAAATCTTTGATAATATTTATTCAGAAGAAGGACTTTTTGTCTTCCACTTTTCCTGAAAAAAAATCTAATTATAAATGTTGGAATGATGTGTGGTTTCTGTGGTAGGAAAGAGGTTTGTCTACTGGAATAAGACTGGAAGTGAGGGCTTCTTGAGTCAGGAGAGAGACTTGTAACAATCCAGTTCAGGTAAAAGAGTAAAGGGAAGAGAGACGAATAGGGAAGAGGCAAGAAAGAAGAAAATCAGTTTGGGCTGAGGAGGGTCTGGGATATGGAGAGAACATACACTGGCAAAGAGTAGAGAAAGAAAGGAGAAAAGAAATAAGGGGAGAGGAGGGACAAGACTAAGAAACAGGAGAAAAATAGAAAAGTACAGAGGGCAAAGAGCAAAGAAAGAAGAACTTAGAGACAGAAGGAAAAACTGCAGGGAAGAGGGTTTATTAGAGAAAAAAAAAATTGCAGCTTGCTGAACTATGGTTGGCGTAGAAGATTTTTATTTCGTATCCTGCTGCCTGCCTAGGCTCTGATGATTCCTAGGCTGAAGTATATGACACTGGGTAAGATAACACACGGGCCTTCTGTGCTCTTCTGAAAAGCTTTTTGTGTCCCTGACAACTTGTTCTAATTGCACAAGTTCAAACACTTCAGATGTTCTGTGTGGCAGCAAGCACTTTAGAAAAGGTTATGTAGAAAAGTCATCGCTCTGTAGTACCCATGGATTGACTTTTCTTCGCAAGTGCTGATGGAGATAGTTTGACTTTGTTAATCCCAGCACAGAGCAGGCACTGTAAATATCTTGCATTGTTTTAAAGGAAGGATTGCATGAAATACTGGGGGAAATGAAATTTGCCTTTTTATTTTCGGTGGGACTGGTTGTGTCTTTTCCTGAACTAAGAAATGTTTGTTCAAGCACTTCCTTCTGTCTGCCTCCAGCAGACCTAGGTCCTTTATCCAAACCTAGCTCAGCCACATCAGCCGCTGACTTCACTTTAATGAGTAATAGAAAATGCTTTGAACCTTCAAAGCCTAGAAGAGTACATGAACTTATTATGATGTGACCAGGAAAAGAATAGTACATGTCTCACCTGGGACCTCATTTGAGGTCCTCTTGGGAACTGATCATGGAATGGCAGGACTGACTGAAGCTGAAAGAGCAGCATAATGGGAAGGAAAAAAAAGGGATAGCAAGCAGAGATGGGCTCATATATTTTAAGGCTCCTTTCAGTGCTGAGGGGAAGAGTTGGGTGCACAAAGGGATTGTGGAGGTAGGAGTTTTCAGAATCAGAAAGCAAAGGTTGCAGATAAAGGTGGAATAATGTTCCAAGAGAAAGGAGAGGTATTTAGAGGGGAAGACTATGTGGGAAGAGAAGCAGGGGACTAGAACTTTGAGTCACTTTTACCACTTCACACCGTGTATATGTACTTTTATTCCTTGTGGCTGGTTTTCATCACCTAAAGTGAAAGCCTGAAAGTACATTCTCTGCTTGTTGTGTACAGAAGTGCGAGAAAAGACAACTGCTGAAGATCTCTTAAAAAGAATAGCTACTATTTGTCTGTCTTTCCTAGTTTTTTGAGCAATCTTAAAAGGAAGACAATTAAAATAGATTATAATGGAACAGGAATAGAGGTGATGAGTTAATGGAGGTCAGAGAAAGTATGGTATTTCTTCCTAATTTTTTTCAATCACAGCCAATTTTTAGGCAGAAGGCAACCAAAAGCATCTTAGCTGGGTCAGGGGGATAAGATGTCTTCACAAAACATTCTGTGAGCTCTGAGGCTTAGAAGCTGCCACACAGTTCCACATGACCATGATGTTTGGTTATGCAGACCTGCACAGTAGAGTTCTCACCCGCACTACTCAGATGGAAGAATCGCTATTGCAGATACCCCTCACCATTCCCAGATATAACACCACTGAGTTTGGTAAAGATATCCTGGACATGTAATCACATTTGGGTTCGACAATTTATTCACAACCTACTGTCTGCATTGTCAGAGAACTGGAGTTGCATGGTAAAGAAGTGTAGCTTGGAAACTGTTTTGACGTGGCAAAAGCAAGAAAGACTAATTTTCTTGAGTTTGCTGAAAGACACCACCTCCAGCATTGCAATCATCTTCGTGCTCAGGAGGCTAATCACATTACTGTGGTCTTGGCCCACAGTATGAGCACAGACTCATCCAAGGCTGCTGGGAGAAGTGACAAAGCACATACAGACATAAAAATGAGTACTAGCATTTCAGTCCAGTGAAACAAGACTCCCTCCTTCTTAAACATCTACTAAAATGATCTTCATCTGACACACCTATACATGAAAGTTGGCTCTTCAGACGTTGCTGGGTAGTGGTGATAGGAGAGAGAGAGATGGGCCTGTAAAAGTTAATCTATAGTTTAAACAGCCCCAGCTACTCATAAAATGAAAAGAATAACAGCAAGATTTTTCTGCTGCCCGTTTGCATATGTTATGAAAGGCACTACAAAAAACAACGGTGGTGTATTCTGACAGAGCGCAGGAGTTGGCAGATGTTTGTTATTGAAGAATTCAGGTAATGAAACAGTGCCGAGGGTTCACAAGAGATGACACATTTCCATGTGCCCTTGCACTCACCCCTGTTCGCCAAGCAGCACCTGCTCACCGAGTTGTTCTTCGGTTGTAGAGGAAAAAACCACACAAACCCAGCTTCGAGGTGGATGTCCTTTCCAAAGACACCCTAACACATGAACATAGCCAGGTGAAACTCACCCACTCATGTCCCTGCTCATCTGAGGAGTCCAGGACAGCCAGGGAGCCTGTACTTTTCTAAAAATATGAAGCTCTCCTGGCTCAGTGGTGCACTTAGAATCATAGAATCAATAAGCTGGAAAAGACCTCAGTCCTCCTCTCAGGGAGCAAGGAGCTCCTCACACAGCAGAAGACACTCCCCATAGGTCTGCATGGGATATTGAAGGAATCCTGCAAGGAAAGTTTGTAGATACACACACAACCACCCAAGCATAGAATCATAGAATCAATAAGGTTGGAAAAGACCTCAGAGATCATAGAGTCCAACCTGTCAACCCAAGACCTCATGACTACAAACCATGGCGTCAAGTGCCACATCCAATCCTTTTTGAAGACCCTCCAGGGATGGGTGACTCCACCACCTCCATGGGCAGCACATTCCAATGGCCAACAACTCTTTCTGGGAAGAACTTCTTCCTAACATCCAGCCTAAACCTCCCCTGGCACAGCTTGAGACTGTGTCCTCTTGTTCTGGTGCTGGTTGCCTGGGAGAAGAGACCAACTCCCACCTGGCTACAACCTCCTTCAGGTAGTTGTAGAGAGCAAGAAGGTCTCCCCTGAACCTCCTCTTCTCCAGGCTAAACAACCCCAGCTCCCTCAGCCTCTTCTCACAGGGCTTGTGCTTGAGGCCTCTCCCCAGCATCGCTTGCAAGAACTGAGGTTATGTCTGTAGTGTACTGTATAATGATTGCAAATCAGAGTTGGTGTAGGTGATGATTCTCTCCCACCACACTTACAGCCAAACATTGATGTGGAAACAAATTTTTTTTCCTAAAGAGTGTTTTTGAACTGGGAAAGAAAAAAAAAATAGACAGCGCCCTGCCTGAGGAAAACTCTCATTATGTAAAGAACAAAGGAACAAAGTCTGCATTCAAGCTCCGTGGCGCAAAGCCTGGCCGAAGCAGCAGAGCCTTCTGGGTCTGCCTTCAGGTGCCTCTGGCTTTTGAGATCTAGGATAACAAAACATTTTGGTTAGGGCTTTCTGTTTGTTGTTTTGTTTTTGTTTGTTGTTTTGTTTTGTTTTGTTTGTTGTTTTGCTTTGCTTTGTTTTGTTTTGTTTTGTTTTGCTTTGTTTTGTTTTGTTTTGTCCTGTTTTGGTTTGGTTTGGTTTGGTTTGCTTTGGTTTGGTTTGGTTTGGTTTGGTTTGCTTTGCTTTGTTTTGTTTTGTTTTGCTTTGTTTTGTTTTGTTTTGCTTTGCTTTATTTTGTTTTGTTTTGTTTTGTTCTGGTTTGGTTTGGTTTGGTTTGGTTTGGTTTGGTTTGCTTTGCTTTCCTTTGTTTTGTTTTGCTTGCTTTGTTTTGTTTTGCTTTGTTTTGTTTTGTTTTGTTTTGCTTTGTTTTGTTTTGCTTTGCTTTGCTTTGTTTTGCTTTGTTTTGTTTTGTTTTGTTTTGCTTTGCTTTGTTTTGCTTTGTTTTGCTTTGCTTAATTTTGCTTTGCTTTGCTTTGCTTTGCTTTATTTTGTTTTGCTTTGTTTTGTTTTGTTTTGCTTTGTTTTGTTTTGCTTTGTTTTGTTTTGTTTTGCTTTATTTTGTTTTGTTTTGCTTTATTTTGTTTTGTTTTGTTCTGTTTTGTTTTGTTTTGCTTTGCTTTATTTTGTTTTGTTTTGTTTTGCTTTATTTTGTTTTGTTTTGTTTGTTCTGTTTTGTTTTGTTTTGCTTTGCTTTGCTTTGCTTTGCTTTATTTTGTTTTGTTTTGTTCTGTTCTGTTTTGTTTTGCTTTGTTTTGTTTTGTTTCAGATAGCCAAATTAGAAAAACTTTGGTATTTGTGCTTTAAGTACAAATCACCTTTGTGTTAGCCGGCAATACTTCTCCACACTGTACAAATGCATGGAGCAAGGTTTCAGGAAGGCAATCCTGAGTGCAAGGAACACCTTGAGATGCCCAACCCAAATCACAGGTGCCTATGCCCTTGTAGTTAAAAATATTTTACCCTAATCCTGGTTGATTATTATTTTGCTTTGTCCCAAATTGAGATACACAGTCAAAAGAAACAGAAAAACGACCCACAACACTTAAACTTCCAAGCTGGTTTTCAGGGACAGACTGTGGATCAGGGAACTTGGGTTAAATTACATTGCTGTCATAAACCCCTTTGCTATGTGGCTTGATGTGGCTATTATTGCTTAGCCTGGAGAAGAGGAGGCTCAGAGGAGACCTTCTTGCTCTCTACAACTCCCTGAAGGGAGGTTGTAGCCAGGTGGGGGTTGGTCTCTTCTGCCAGGCAACCAGCACCAGAACAAGAGGACACAGTCTCAAGCTGCACCAGGGGAGGTTTAGGCTGGATGTTAGGAGGAAGTTCTTCCCAGAAAGAGAGATTGGCCATTGGAATGTGCTGCCCAGGGAGGTGGTGGAGTCACCATCCCTGGAGGTGTTTGGGAAGAGGCTGGATGAGGCAATTAGTGACATGGTTTAGTTGATTAGATGGTGTTGGATGATAGATTGGACTCGATGATCTCAAAGGTCTTTTCCAACCTGGTTTGTTCTATTCTATTCTATTCTATTCTATTCTATTCTATTCTATTCTATTCTATTCTATTCTATTCTATTCTACTCTTGGATGCACCAGTTTGTCACCTGCAATATGGGGGTCATGGCTGTGTCACATGAAGAGTAGAATAGAATAGAATAGAATAGAATAGAATAGAATAGAATAGAATAGAATAGAATGGAATAAACCAGTTTGGGAAAGACCTTAGAGATCATCAAGTCCAACCTATCACGCAACACCATCTAATCAACTAAACCATGGCACCAAGTGCCTCATCCAGGCTCTTCCTAAACACCTGCAGGGATGGTGACTCCACCACCTCCATGGGCAGCACATTCCAATGGCATATCTCTCTTTCTGGGAATAACTTTTCCTCACATCCAGCCTAAAACCCCCCTGGCACAGCTTGAGACTGTGTCCTCTTGTTCTGGTGCTGCTTGCCTAGGAGAAGAGACCAACCCCCACCTGTCTACAACCTCCCTTCAGGTAGTTGTGGACAGCAATAAGGTCTCCCCTGAGCCTCCTCTTCTCCAGGCTATTCACAATTCACACTATAAAATTTCTAGTCTGTCCCTGGGATTTAGGATTACCCTAAAGCTGTTTTAATTCCAAAATTCTTAGTCTTGTTTCACTTACTTAATTCACTCATCCCAAGTGTGCCTTTTGCAGGACATCATGCAAAAGACAGGACTGCTTTGGAAGTGAATGGACAACAAGCTGAAAAACACAGCAGTGCATCTTCTCACGTCAAACCCTGATTTTGGATGAGCTGTTTGCTCTTATGTCCTTCCTCAGCCATATGCACTTAAAAAAAACCCATTTCTGTTGAGTGAGCCTTTAAACATTGGAAGACAAGCTATTCCAAGGGATTCTGCTCCTACTGTGATATAGACAATTTCTCCCCTGCTGCTGATGAGAAGGAATGTCAAAATAAGACTATTCTCTCTTAGTGCAGCAGTTATGCCAATCCAAAAGGCCACAGTCCCCATGGTGTCTTAGTGGCATTGCTTTTCCTTCTGGTTTGCCCCCCCCAGTCACTGCTGTGCAGTGCTGCCTGAGCTGCACACAGGAACCATTTTTCACCTTGGGCTTTCACCTCACAAGTGCTGCTGTAGGGTTCCTGGCAAGTCCTGAAAGCATGCCTTGGAAGGCTTCTGACTGTAAGCTGCTTTCCTTGAAGCAGCTGTGGTCTTGTGTTACGCGTTGTGGCTGCACACTAATGGTGCTTTTTGCTCCTTAAAGGCCTCTTTCCACATTTATACCAAATTCATTATAACAAATGAAACTGAAACATATTTCTCTGTGTTTGTGCTCATATGTGCTCAGATTCCTGTGTTTGTGTTGGAATTTATCCTTTTGCAAAGGTGGGAGCTCAGTAAGGCAGATTACAGTGGCTCGGAAGGTCTGCGAACTGTGGATCAGGAAATGAAAATATTTTAATAAGAGAAGCTTGCATTTTCTGTTCCCTCACTTCTATCTCTGATAGGTTACCTTTCAGCTGTAATGGAAAGATGGTCCATGCTCCAGCTAATGTAGAGTATCTGTGGAAACAAATGCTCCATGGCAATAGGAAATGGTACTCTGCTACCTCTTAATTCACTGCTGTGTTTCAAGTAGTTCCATCAAAATGCTGAAATGATGCATCTTGGGGCTTCAGTCTTGTCAGGTAAGCAGTCAGACTTTCTAGGTTCAGAGGCTGAATCCTTGAGTCAAACTCTGCAAAATGTAAGGGTTGGCCATTTGACTCCGAGGCAGATGTTACAATTACATTTCCCAGGAGATATTAAACTTCCTTGTCACCTTGCTGTAATTTCAATCCTTCATCAGAACGAAGCATCATCAATGTAATCAAGACGTTGTCATGAGTAGGAGGATCCATGTGGTAAATGCATTGTAGCTGAATAATGAAGAAGGTGGAGTGAAATATACTCATTTCCTGCATCCCACACTGCCCTAGAGTGCTATGAGCACAGGCTGAGGTTTAAAAAAGCTATTCTTAAATTTGTGCAATTAATAGCAATGGGATAGAATTTCCAGTTTTGTGAAATGACTTAACAATCTCAACAACAGCACTCATTCTGGTGGATGTAATTTCCCTTCCCTTCCCTTCCCTTCCTTCCCTTCCCTTCCCTTCCCTTCCCTTCCCTTCCCTTCCTTCCCTTCCCTTCCCTTCCTTCCCTTCCCTTCCCCCTTCCCTTCCCTTCCCTTCCCTTCCCTTCCCTTTTCCCTTCCTTCCCTGTCTTATGTTTTTTTTCATCTCAGTAACTAGCAAAATAATAGTTAAAATAGAAATGGAAATTAACAAATGGAATAAGCTGCTGACAAAACATACATAACAGTTGTGGTGTAAACACCCTGTTCAAAAGAACAGATTTTCCATAATATCTGTCTGCTTACAAGAAGGGGAGGGAAAAAAAAGTGCTTCACAGAGCAGTATAAATAAATAACAGTGTGATTTGTAACTAATATTTACTAATTTTCATAGGAGCCACCATCTTGGCAATATTGTGTTCTTAGGAACTATAAAAACATATATTCTTTTTTTCTTCTGTTTTTAGTGGTTCCTTTGTGCCCTGATATTTTTCCAAGTTGGCAGCTGTAAGGAAAAACAATGTGATTTGGTTAGATTCAGCCCCTCTCTCTCTCTCAAGTCTGGAACAGAACAGATAAGAACTTGTGTGTCAGAACACAAAGTTTACTCAGCACGAGTCAAAAGCTTTTGATGTTTGCTATCCAATCTGGCCCGGCACCTTTGAAGTTCAGTTACTCATACTACAGCCCCATCTGTAAGAAACAGCCATTTCTCCTATAGAACAGAGTAGGATAGAATAGAATAGAATAGAATAGAATAGAATAGAATAGAATAGAATAGAATAGAATAGAATAGAATAGAATAGAATAGAATAGAATAGACAGAACTAACGAGGTTTGAAAAGACCTTCCAGATCAACAAGTCCAAACTGTCATCCAACACTATCTAATCAACTAAACCATGGCACCAAGTGCCTCATCCAGTCTCTTCCTAAACACCTCCAGTGATGGTGACTCCACCATCTCCCTGGGCAGCACATTCTGATGGCCACTCTCTCTTTCTGGGAAGAATTTCTTCCTAACATCCAGCCTAAATCTCCCCTGGCACAGCTTGAGACTGTCTCCTCTTGTGTCCTCAGGTGCTGCTTGCCTGGGAGAAGAGACCAACCCCCACCTGGCTACAACCTCCCTTCAGGTAGTTGTCAAGAGCAGTAAGGTTTGCCCTGAGCCTCCTCTTCTCCAGGCTAAACAACCCCAGCTCCCTCAGCCTCTCCTCACAGGGCTGTGCTCCAGACCCCTCCACACCTTTGTTGCCCTTCTCTGGACACGTTCAAGTGTCTCAATGTCCTTCTTAAACTGAGGGGCCCAGAACTGGCCACAGGACTCAAGGTGTGGCCTAACCAGTGCTGAGTACAGGGGCAGAATGACCTCCCTGCTCCTGGTGGCCACGCTGTTCCTGATGCAGGCCAGGATGCCATTGGCCTTCTTGGCCACCTGGGCACACTGCTGGTTCATGTGTTAGTTGAAGCACTTGATGAATAGGAGCAGCAAAGGCAGCAAGATACTGTTTTCAGAGATGATCTAGGCACTTTTATTTCTGTTGATCTCAAAGAATGAAAACATTCAACCAAAAATACGGAAGAAAAAAGGAAATAAAATTCTACAGTGTAATTTTCTATCCCATTCCTGAAATATGCTTGAGTGTGCAGTTTATCAGTTAAGTGCAGTACAAAACTTAGTAATTTTAATGGGCTTTAAAATACTGTTTGTATTTTACTGATTCAGTTTGTATCTTTGAGGTTAGGTATTGCTCTCATTTGTTACAAAGAATTACACTTAAATGCTTTAACCATCATCCACAAAGTAACTTCTGACAGAGAAAATGCATCTCCATTCCCATTTGTTTTATTGCTCAAGAAGTTGACAGGCTGGACAGATGGGCAGAGTCCAACATGATGACATTCCACAAGTCCAAGTGCTGGGTGGTGCACTTTGGTCACAGCAACCCCATGCAGTGCTACAGGCTGGGGTCAGAGTGGCTGAAGAGCAGTCAGGCAGAAAGGGACCAGGGGGTACTGGTTGATAGCCAGCTGAACCTGAGCCAGCAGTGTGCCCAGGTGGCCAAGAAGGCCAATGGCCTTCTGGCCTGCATCAAGAATAGTGTGGCCAGCAGGAGCAGGGAGGTCATTGTGCCCCTGTACTCAGCACTGGTTAGGCCCCACCTTGAGTTCTGCGTCCAGTTCTGGGCCTCTCAATTTAAGAAGGACTTTGAGACACTTGAACGTGTCGAGAGAAGGGCAATGAGGCTGGGGAGAGGTCTGGAGCCCCAGCCCTGTGAGGAGAGGCTAAGGGAGTTGGGGTTTATCAGCCTGGAGAAGAGTACGCTCGGGGTGACCTCATTGCTCTCTACAACTACATGAAGGGAGGTTGTAGCCAGGTGGGGGTTGGTCTCTTCTCCCAGGCAACCAGCACCAGAACAAGAGCACACAGTCTCAAGCTGCACCAGGGGAAGTTTAGACACAGGGTGAGGAGAAGGTTCTTCACAGAGAGGGTTGTTAGCCATTGGAATGTGCTGCCCAGGGAAATGATGGAGTTGCTGTCCCTGGAGGAGTTCAAGAGGTGATTGGACATGGCACTTAGTGCCAAGGTCTAGTAGTCATGAGGTCTGTGGTGCCAGGTTGGACTTGATGATCTTTGAGGTCTCTTCCAACCTTATTGATTCTATGATTCTAAGTTAAATTTACAGCTGGTGTAAATCAGCAGAAGGCCTTTCTGGTTTCTGAGTTTCTGCTGATTTGCAGAAGCTAAGGATGTAGCCTAAGAAGGCTGAGATGAAGGAAAATGCCCCCAGTAACCCGTCACAGAGTGGGAAGTGGAACCCAGCCCTGAAACGCTGTCATGTGCTTTAACTGCAAATTCATAATTCAGGCAGGAAAAGCAGAATGGTTTGTGGTGTGACTCTAATCAGGATCTTTTGAACTCTGAAATGAATTATTTAATTGGCATGGATAAATTCCTTTCACTTGAACACAATCCAGCCACGGTGTGAATATGGATTTCAAATATTACAATGATTTTCCTGTGGTACTGGTTGTGTTCTTTGAAGGAATAATGTCTTTGTTCTAGGAAATAAAGCCATACAATCGGTACACAACTCGTGAAGTCTCCTGTTCCCTACCTTTTATTGAGTTGTTTTAGACAACAAAGCAGAAGCAATTCTCTTTCATCCTTCCTGAGTTCTCAAGGAGACCAGTGTTTCTGATTTTTTTTAAGGCTCTTCTAAAGGGTCAGTTAGATTACATTTGGTAGCCAAGTGAAAACTGTACATACAGAAGGAATACCACCACCTTTGATTGGGAATCTGCAGTCTCAGCAAATTGTAGAAAACCCAACTTCTATTTTTATTGTAAATATGCCCTGAGTTAGCTGTTGGGAAGATGAAAGGCTGATATAAAGGATGCAGTTGAGTTACACAGAGAAAAACACTGCACAATTGAGAGTTCTGGGTTTTGTTTTGTTCTGGTTTGTTTTGTTCTGGTTTGTGTTGTTTTGTTTTTCCCAAGGGTTCCTCTTGTGGGAGCCTGTCAAGGAACCATTGAGGATATTTAAAACTATTAGAGTGGAATGGAATGGAATGGAATGGAATGGAATGGAATGGAATAGAATAGAATAGAATAGAATAGAATAGAATAGAATAGAATAGAATAGAATAGAATTAACCAGGTTGGAAAAGAACCTCAGGACTATCAAATCCAACCTATCACCCAACACCATCTAATCAACTAAACCATGGCACCAAGTGCCTCATCCAGTCTCTTCTTAAACACCTCCAGGGATGGTGACTCCACCACCTCCCTGGGCAGCACATCCCAATGGCTAACAACTCTCTCTGTGAAGAACTTCTTCCTAAGATCCAGCCTAAACCTCCCCTGGCACAGCTTGAGACTGTGTCCTCTTGTTCTGGTGCTGGTTGCCTGGGAGAAGAGACCAACCCCCACCTGGCTACAACCTCCCTGCAGGGAGGTGGAGAGAGCAAGAAGGTCTCCCCTGAGCCTCCTCTTCTCTAGGCTAAGCAACCCCAGCTCGCTCAGCCTCTCCTCATAGGGCTGTGCTCCAGACCCCTCCCCAGCTTTGTTGCCCTTCTCTGGAGACCTTCCAGCAACTCAACCTCTTTCCTAAGCTGAGGGGCCCAGAACTGAACACAGGACTCAAGGTGTGGCCTAACCAGTGCTGATTACAGGGGCAGAAGGACTTCCCTGCTCCTGCTGGCCACACTATTCCTGATGCAGACCAGGATGCCATTGGCATTTTTTGCCACCTGGGCACACTAATGGCTCATGTTCAACTGCTATCAACCAGTATCCCAGGGTCCCTTTCTGCCTGGCTGCTCTGCAGCCACTCTAACCCCAGCCTACAGCACTGCATGGGGTTGTTGTGTCCAATGTGTAGAACCTGGCACTTGGATGTATTAAATCGTGGACTCTGCCCATCTGTCCAGCCTGTCAAGGTCCCTCTTTCAGAGCTGTCCTACCCTCTAACAGATCAACACCTACACCCAATGTGGTGTGATCTGCAAATACCTGGATAGCTAATGTGTGTTATTGAAATTATTTATTTTCTCTCTTCTCCCATTTTTATGACGTTCTCAGCCCTTATTCACACTTTGCCTCTTACCACACTTTACCTGTTCACCTTTCCCATCAGAAGGATAGGAAATCTGGGAGACAGGTACCAATTCATAACCATGACAGGAGAGATCACACACAGATTGACACATACACACTACACCCAGTAAAGGAAGAAGCTGAATGATGTTTGGCGCTGCCCCAGAGATAGATGTACTTTGCCTTACTGAAGAATTGCAAGCTGTTCATAATATGACTCAGAGCATTTGGAAGTATTTGTCTAGGCTTGAGTTGCTGTAACACTGTCTGGCCTGGACTGTGCTCCAAATGTATCCTTTTTCACCCTGGATCTAGTAGAAATAATGGGAGGAATATTCTGTACTAATACACAGGGGTTGTGATTGTTGATATTTCTATGGTTAAAAGAGTGACATTAAAATGTCTTCTTGATAAAGTACCAAGTTATTGTCAAGTCTCCTTTTTCTCTAAGAGGGAATGAAAAATGTAGAAAAGAGGGTTAAAAATGTCCAGTTCTGGGCCCCTCAGTTTAGGAAAGATGTTGAGTTGCTGGAACATGTCCAGAGAAGGGCAACAAAGCTGGGGAGGGGTTGGAGTACAGCCCTGTGAGGAGAGGCTGAGGGAGCTGGGGTTGCTTAGCCTGGAGAAGAGGAGGCTCAGGGGAGACCTTCTTGCTGTCTCCAACTATCTGAGGTTGTAGCCAGGTGGGGGTTGGCCAAGCTGTGCCAGGGGAGGTTTAGGCTGGAGGTAAGGAAGAAGTTCTTCCCAGAAAGAGAGATTGGCCATTGGAATGCGCTGCCCAGGGAGGTGGTGGAGTCATCATCACTGGAGGTGTTTAGGAAGAGACTGGATGAGGCACTTGGTGCCATGGTTTAGTTGATTAGATGGTGTTGGATGATAGGTTGGACTTGATGATCTCGAAGTTCTTTTCCAACCTGGTTAATTCTATTCTATTCTATTCTATTCTACTCTATTCTATTCTATTCTATTCTATTCTATTCTATTCTATTCTATTCCATTCCATTCCGTTCCATTCCATTCCATTCTATTGTAACACAGAGGTAGTGGGCTGCACCTCTGGTTTTACAACCTCAAATCTTTTTACAGTAAGCCATGCATAATCCTCCAACCAAGGACAGTATTTGCTCTACATGACCCAAAATGCAGATATTACTTACTTCAAAACAGGCAGAGAGAAAATTAGGAATGAAACAAGGAATTTTAAAAGTGGTTGTCCTTGACCTGCTATCCAGAACTGTTGTCCCCCTGGCTAGCCTGTGGGAGGAAGTGAGGAAAGAGATGTCTGTGTAGACATATCTTCTGTGGATTTACAGGGCTCATTGACGGGTTCTAGAGACCCATTGACCTTCCTGCTCTCCAGAGGCTTGATGCAGGTATGTTTACCATTCAGGGAGAGAGGGGACTTTTGTTGTAAGAGATCCTTGGTAGAAGTGACAGATATATAAATAGAAACAAAAATTCTTCTTTATCAATGTGTTAATTAAGAATGAGCAACATGTTTAAATTCATCAGGGGAGTAGTCATGCTGACAATTGATCTGTCCTTGCAGGCATGCTCTGCACCCTTATGAAAGTGAGAAGAGGTAACTCATGGGATCTTTTCTGTTTTATTCACTGTAGAATAATGCCCACCTCCCAGGGTACTGACAAACTCCTCCCATGCAAATGGCTGAAAAGTGATTCCTGAGATACACATCAGCAAGGGAAAGCAAGCATAGTTCCACAAAGCAGATCTACTGCAGCCTTTGTTTTGATCCAATGGCTCTGGTCTGGAAAATGGACATTTGCCCAAAAGAGGATGTGATTTTTACACTGAAAAACTTGTGTAATCCTAGAAAGACAAGTGTTGGGACCATTTATTTCATGTGCAACATGGTTCTTTTATGCTGCTTGAAGAGTGGGAAGAAATCTTAGAAGAGGTTCTTCAGTGCATGAGATGTTTGGACTTTGATTCCTATACATGTGCAAACTATTAGGCATAAAGCCTCAGTGTATTCTTAAGAACTCACTTTGCTGCAATACAGTTGCAGGCACTGGACAGCCCTGTTTCTCCATATCTCTTTGCAGTGAAAGTGTCTGTGTTTGGACTGTAGAATAGGAAGCTCTGTGACAAATCCACATTTGTTTTTGTATTCTGTGCTGTACAGCAACTGCTGCTGGTGGCTTGCTGCAGCGAGACTCACAAGCGTGTTGTTTTGTTTGAGGAAGTGCAGAGCTCACTGCATGAGAGCAGCTAGCTATCATTCCTGGTTCTGACTTAACCATGGCATCTGTGATTTGAAGGTAGTATTCTGTATAGCATTCTTTCTTTCCCAGATTCTCCTTCCAAAGAGATGAAACTTGTAGGCTGATGTTTTGACAGTAAAGCAAATGCCGATTGCTCTTTTAGGAATCCTGACAAGCTACTGTATGTAACATTTATTTAGTGCTCTGTGTGTGTTGCCAGCAACACTAGCTAAACTTCTTCAGCAGAAACAAAAGAGTTCAATCAATCATATGATCTGGGCAACCTGCATTTATATCTCCAGCATGTCATAACCTAGTGTTGTTTGTCATTTCTTATCTGATCTACAAATATTACAAAAGCAGTTTTCTGTCAGATCAAGGCTTGATCACAGCTGACCTCAAATGCCTAAGCATATTCACTGGAGAACCTCCAAAACTCCACAAATATTTATGGGTGTTTTTCTTCCTCTCCTGTCCCCATCAGTATTGAAGAAAACCTATGTGATGTTTTCCGGTTAGGTTTCTTCCACCTTCATACACAGAATCACACAGAACCACAGAATCACCAAGGTTGGAAAGAGACCTTAAAGATCATCAAGTCCAACCTGTCACCACAGACCTCATGACTAGACCATGGCACCAAGTGCCACGTCCAGTTCCCTCTTGAACACCTCCAGGGATGGTGACTCCACCACCTCCCTGGGCAGCACATTCCAATGGCTAACAACTCTCTCTGGGAAGAACTTTCTCCTCACCTCCAGCCTAAATTTGCCCTGGTGCAGTTTGAGATGGTGTCCTCTTGTTTGGGTGCTGGTTGCCTGGGAGAAGAGACCAACACCCACCTGTCTACAACCTCCCTTCAGGGAGTTGTAGAGAGCAAGAAGGTCTCCCCTAAGCCTCCTCTTCTCCAGGCTACACAACCCCAGCTCCCTCAGCCTCTCCTCATAGGGCTTGTGCTCGAGCCCTCACCCCAGCCTCGCTGCCCTTCTCTGGACACGTTTTTGACAGTTTATAAATATCCTGGATAGGACACCTTAGAGAGACACTTATGTTGTTCTCACTCTCTCTCCCTTTTCTCTATCTTACCAGTTTGGTTTTTGTTATTATAAAATGTCTCCTTTTTTTTTTTTTCCTGGTTGTGTTGTTGTTTGGAAAGTGTACAATGAGAACAGAATGCCAGCTGCATCTCTGCTGAAAGAGCAGCCTCAGTTAGCATAGTTGCTTCGGAGCACGCTGGGAAACTGTTGATGCTGCAACCCCTATGACTGTGAGAATATTGCTCTATGAGTTGTTGTTTGTGTTTTCTTTTTTTTTTTTATCAGGAACTCATAGCTGTTGGCTGGATGTCTGTAGATTTTTCTGGATTCAGATTTACCCTCCTCCCCTGCCCCCCCTTTCTCCCCAGAACCAGATTTATCTTTGAAATGCACTCACAGATGGTATAAATCATTTCTAAATGTCCTCGGTAGAATGTAGTTCCTCAGGAATTCCTCTCCTCTTGTTTTGCAAATGTTTTGGGTGGTTTGTTTTCTTTCTTTTTTTTCTTTGCATATTGAAGTGACCTTGGTGTGTCTTACAACACTCGATAGCAGGAGGCTTTATAAAACTCATATCTCAGAAGTGTCTGACATTACATTACAAGAGGATCTGTAAACCTCCGCGAGATGACAAATGTCTTTTTTAAACAACAGACCAAGACTTCATTTAAATTAGTAACATGGAGATTAGAGGAGATCTCACAGGCTGTGCTGCAGCCATGCCAGGACTCTAGGAATATCAGTCACATGAAGCTGTTAAGTTTGAGATGGAAATAAATCAAGGAGCCTGTAAAAACTGTCAGCAGGTCAGGGAAGTTTATGAACTCTTGCTGTATCTAATCATAAATCACAAGAATAAGCTAAAACTGAGAAGAAAAATGTCCTCTTTTGTAATCTAATGCTGTCTGTTAAGGCAATAAAACTCAAATGAAATGCATGCATTGCAATTTTTAGTTGATACTTTACATTATTACCAAAGTGAAGGAAGAGTTTCAAAGTTATACAAGTGAGACAAATGAGAGGTGGGCTGGTTGGGGTTTCCAGGCCAGCATCTACTCTACCTTCAGGAACAAAGAGTGCTCATCCAGTAACACACTTAAGCATGTAACTGCTGACACTCATGCAGGCTTAATAATGGCAATGGCACAGATCCACATGCTTAAAGTAACATGAGCACGAGATCTTCACTGGGCTGAAGCTTAAACGAGTGCAGCAATCAGCAACACACTGTGTACAGTGGGTAAAGGATCAGATCTGGGCTGTATGCATGAGCTCCAGTCTAAGGAGTGAGGTAACAAGCAGAGCTGTGTGGATGTTTGAGCACTGTGGGCAATAATGCAAATAATTTCTGGAGGAGACCAACCATTTAACCTTCCAAGAACCCTCTATTGTCATTTTGAAAACCCTTATGACCAGCTCTCTCACTTTTAAATTCCTCCAGATACCAGAAGCCACTCTTGTAGGGCCGAGCTGGCCCTGTCAAGTTTTATCCCTTAAACCCCCCAGTCTTTCCATCTGTGTCACTCAGGAAATATTCTGCATCTGTTTAGAGCCCCACTGAATTCAGCAGTACTTTGTACAGGGGTGAGGATTTATTTGTGGAGCTGAATTGCAGGCTGAGGGTCACAGACTGAAAATCTTCCTTGCCTGGCATACTGTTGAAAGCACTATGAAGGTTTCCAACACTGTGGATACTATTATGCTGGCAATCTACCTCAGCATACAGTAAGTGCTCACAGTACTTCACAATGGTATGCCAGGCAAGGAAGATTTCACAATCTGAGGCCCTGACCTTGCAATCTGATCCCCAATGACAAATCCTTTACTCTGGAGCACCACTGGAGTCAATGGGACTAGCTGAGGAGTAAAACACCATTCAGAATGAATAAAGGAATGGAGAGGAAAAGCCTGATACTATGTGAATGATGACTGAAAGAGGGAGAGGAAACATCTCAGCTTGTATTCATCAGTATACAGAACGGTTTGAGGTTAGCTTTTCTTCCTCTGCTTCTTACAAGGACTGTGTAAACTGGATTTAGAATAATCTGGACTGTATTTTTCTGCTGCAAAAATTGAAAACACCATGTGTATAGAATTATTGAAAATGTACATAGTTTTTACACCTGAGTATTCAAACTGAGGGGGGCAGAAGTCAGTGGGAAAAAAAAAATACTCCTGAGGGAAATACATCAGTGATAAGTATCACAGTATCACCAAGGTAGGAAGAGACCTCAAAGGTCATCGAGTCCAACCTGTCACCACAGACCTCATGACTAGACCATGGCACCAAGTGCCACGTCCAGTCCCCTCTTGAACACCTCCAGGGACTGCAACTACACCACCTCCCTGGGCAGCACATTCCAGTGATGAATGACTCTCTCCGTGAAGAACTTTCTCCTCACCTCCAGCCTAAACTTCCCCTGATGCAGCTTGAGACTCTGTCCTCTTGTTCTGGTGCTGGTTACTAGAGAGAAGAGACCAACCCCCCATCTGGCTACAACCTCTTTCCAGGTAGTTGTAGAGAGCAAGAAGATCTCCCCTGAGCCTCCTCTTCTCCAGGCTAAACAACCCCAGCTCCCTCAGCCTCTCCTCACAGGGCTGTGCTCAAGGCCTCTCCCCAGCCTTGTTGCCCTTCTCTGGACACATTCAAGTGTCTCGATGTCCTTCCTAAACTGAGGGGCCCAGAACTGGACACAGGACTCAAGGTGTGGCCTAACCAGTGCAGAGTACAGGGGCAGAATGACTTCCCTGCTCCTGCTGGCCACACTATTCCTACTGCAGGCCAAGATGCCATTGGCCTTCTTGGCCACCTGGGCACACTGCTGGCTCATGTTTATCTGGCTGTCAACCAGCACCCCCAGGTCCCTCTGTGTTTGGGAGCTCTCCAGCCACTCCGACCCCAGCCTGTAGCTCTGCATGGGGTTGCTGTGGCCAAAGTGCAGCACCTGGCACTTGGACTTGTTGAATGCCATCCTGCTGGACTCTGTCCATCTGTCCAGTTGGTAAATTTTGCCAAGGTTGTAAAGTATAAACCAAACACTACAGCACTGTAAAAATCATTCAGTTGTCAAGGCCTGGTGCAAAGTTAAGTTGAGTCACATTTGTTTAAAGAAGGGCATTGTGAATGTCTTGTAGAAATAAGTCAAAAATGTTTCCTTAGTTCAAAAAAATACAATATTCTCTTGCTGCAGTTTGTGCAGGGAACCCTGTGCTCATAAAGCCAGGGAGCTACTCCATCTGAGCAAACCCATGAACAGCAGTGGTCTGTTCACAGAATCACAGAATCACCACGGCTGGAAGAGACCTCAAAGATCCACAGACCTCATGACCAAGTGCCATGTCCAATCCCCTCTTGAACACCTCCAGGGATGGGGACTCCACCACCTCCCTGGGCAGCACATTCCAATGGCTAACAACTCTCTCTGGGAAGAACTTTCTCCTCACCTCCAGCCTAAACTTCCCCTGACACAGCTTGATACTGTGTCCTCTTGTTCTGGTGCTGGTTGCCTGGGAGAAGAGACCAGCCCCCTCCTAGCTGCAACCTCCTTTCAGGTAGTTGTAGAGAGTAAGAAGGTCTCCTATGAGCCTCCTCTTCTCCAGGTTAAACAATCCCAGCTCCCTCAGCCTCTCCTTGTAGGGTTTGTGCTCGAGGCCTCTCCCCAGCCTCATTGCCCTTCTCTGGACACGTTCAAGTGTCTCAATGTTCCTTATATTTTAAGAGCAAGGTGTTTTTAAAGCAAAGTTGTAGCTCCTGAGCTTTTGAAAGTGAGCTCTGGATGAGTTCTCCTTACCTGAGATAGCAAGATCTTTGTGGTACTGCTAGTAAACTTGCTTGATACAGAAAGCTAAGGAAGGTGGGGGAGGGGAAATGCTTTGCAATCAGGAAACCTGCCTAATTTGAGAGGACAGTGTGTACTTAACAAATTTTGCCATATTATAGTAGTTACTAAAATGTAATGAGCCCAGTTTCTCTAATGGTGGACAAACTCAGCAATGAACTGAAAGTGCACAAGCACCATGGTGCACCCCACATGCTGTGCCATAGAGAGAGAGCCCTGGAGCAAAGGTTAGCACCATGACAGCCTCTGCCACTGACTAAGAAATCCTTGATTTGCATAAGACATCACAGAGCTAGCCTGGTTTCATGGGTGTGAGCTGAAAGAATGCAAGTTGTGCTTCAGAGAGAAATTCCATTTTCAATCTTCATGGGATATTTAGGTGAGGAAAATCTCCCACCTATTCCAAGTCAAACACGTGTGTTTGTGATATTTCTGAACAGAGAAATAGCAGTTCCCTATTTGGTCTGTCCCTGATGTGTTAGCTGATGTGCTCTGAGCCCAGCAATCTAACCTCAGGAGAGGTCAAAGTGACACCACAGATGAAAGAGTGGTAGTGGGCTATTGGATCTAAAGATTGAGAGAGGCGAATGTGGTGTCTTCTCTGGGTCCTTGAGGGAGCACCACTGTGGAGCAGCAAGCCTTTTTTTCACAGCCATGTGACTGTGAGTTAAACAGGCTCCTCTTGCAGTTGTTCACTGAGCTGATAAAGCCTGGATAGGAAAAGGGCCAGGGTAGGCTCCCTAAAAACATTCACCCAGATCCCTTTTTTTGCTGATGCACACAGGCTCCCATTTGCCTGCTCTTACTCTCATGCTGACCTTGTCTCACTGAGTGCTCAGCTTGCTGTTTGTCCTCTCTGCTTTAAAACCAGTGAGGGGCCTGATTAACCTCATGTGTGAATTGCCTGGTGAGGACTAATTACTTGTACTTCCTTCTGTAGCACTGAAAAACATGTTTCATACTTGCCCTCCAGACACAGACAGGACATCAGGATTGGGAAAAGGCTATAAACCAGCTCTTCATTAGTTTCTCTTCATTGTTACTGGGACAGGACCTTATGGCTTCACTTCCTCTGAGAGGGGTCACTGAGACAGAATAAATGCAGGTGCCCAGGTGCCCATGACATAGTTTTCCTCTGTAGCCAACCTGAATAGCTTTCAAGAGGAGAGATCAGAGATTCCAGCTTTTGTAATGTCAGCATCCTTGTTAACATTTAGCATTCTGAATTCAGCTGCAGTAATGCCTCTAGCCTTTTTGTTCAATGGATACAAATCCCTTAACAGACTTGTAATGATATTAAAGATGAATGAAGAACATACAATATTTAATTCCTTGTCTGTGATCTTTAGCGCAGAGCAGTTTGATCTCAGTGCTTGCTCATTATACCAAAAGTGAAGGTTTAGTAAATAAGAAGGAAATTCAGTGGGCAGGATGGCAGGGAGAACAGAAATGGGTAGCTGGTGACAGCCAGTGACAAAGACTCTGGAAAGCTGTGGCTGAAGTATATAACTCTCATGTATTAGAATCAGAGGCAGTGGTAGAGTAAATCAGCAATGGGGGATTTCCCAACATTCCCATGATCAGAAGCATAAGGAAAAAGTTATTATATAAATCCAAAGCTTTACTAAAAGATCAGTCAAATGCAGACTCCAGGGACTGGCCTTGCTAGCAAACATCTTTACGTTGTTAGATCACCTCACTGAACTCAGGAGCAAGAGTTTTGTGAACTGAAGGCTCTTGAGAAGCACGTGTGGAACAGATTAATCTGCAGCTCAGCTGGCTGAGAAGGGCCAGATGTGGAAAGAGACAAAAGTTAACCTCAACTATTGTCCAGGGCTGATGCCAGTGTGCTCTGAAGCTAAGAAATCCACCAAGCATGCTAGGTTGGGATGGATGGGGAAGTGCATGCAGTCAGCTTCAGCGGTAAGAGCTAATCACAGAGTCCTCTGACACTGACGTTGTGTAAGTGATCCAGTATGTGACTTAGTGGGTAGGTTAAAGGGAATATGGAGCTCATTCTCAGTGTGAAAGGGGGTATCTACTGGGTTGTACTTAGGAAACAGCATCACAAATTCACACTGTTAGTTACTTTCAAGAGTTCAAAGGAGAGAACAGCTCTGGCTGGGTTAGGTGAGGATCTGCAGTGGCAGCGACAGTGAAAATAAATGTGTATGGGAAGAACAGGCTCATAATTAAATAACCTGTATCCTTCCCATGGCTGTGTGAACCCTGCTTTTGCTCACCTGCACCTGGGACTATTCCTAAGTTGTGACAGGCCACATCCCATGAGTCAGTAACTGAACTTGGGTCACCTGGGATTTTTGAGGTCACATTCATAAGAAAAGACTAAGATAACAATTCTTTAGCCACAGCTCTCCTCTCCTTTTACATGCACCCATCGACATAATTTTTGAGACAAGAAAGGGAACACTGTTTTAAAAAGTCCTACATAAGGCCAGAAGGAGCTGCTTCTCTGCACAGGGATGTTCCTCAGTGATTTTATTCTTGGGATGATATGAAACAGTAGGAATAACTGCTTAATGAGAATAAATCAAAGGATTCAAACTTGTCTTCCTCAGGAAGGAGACAAGTAACAGGAAACATATAGGAAAAAAAGCATATGAATTGTAGTGATCATTTGCAACAGTGTGTTGAGAGCATTAATTCAGTGAGATTAAAGATTAGTCTAGGTTCTTATTTGGCTAATGAATTTCCTAAAAATTACATATGGCTAAAGTCAAAGATTTAAGATGAAATATGCTGTGTCTGACCTGAGATCTGCTGAGCACTGATCCGCTATTAGAGATTCATTGGTTCAAGCTACTGGAAGCAGATGAGCTTCAGATCTAATCCCGTGTGGCAGACAGGGTACTTCTCTACCTCTTAGATCTGGGTCTATAACACTGTGGCAGTTCCTGTGTTCCTATCTTTGAAATGCTTTCACACCTCAACAGTATTTATCGTCTCCTGATTGTTCCTTCTTTCTAATCCCCTTAAAAATGAAACTGCTTTGCATTTTCCCCCAAAAGTATTATTCTGCTTTTTCATTTCCCACCCCCTACTTCTTCAAGGGTAAATCAGTTCAAAGTTCTTTTAACAGTAGGAAATGTTTGGCTTTCATTGTGCAAAGGTGTCTTTCGTTGATTACAGTGGCATTTCAATTTATGTTTGTTAAAACTCAGTAGATTATGCTTAAGAAACGTCTGTTTTGTTTGTTTACACGTGTAACCCTTGCAGTATTATCTATTTTTTCCTCCCCCTAGCAGTTCTGCTGAAAAATTTCTCTCAACTTTACAACACAGTTCAGGATTCCAGGATTATCAATAGAAAAATATTCAGATAGTTGTCAGAGTACAAATAGAAATTATTCTTTTGCCTGTTGCAGTAGCTCCTCTGAAGAATGGGGTAGGTGAATTGCAGAGAGCCCAGTAATTGAGATGAAAGGGAGAAGTGTTATCAGTCATTATGCTTTAGGGCATAATCTGTCACCAGCTGTAGTCAGAAGAGATCACTGTCTCTAGTATTTAACAGGACTAAATTTGTCACTTTTGATGAGGAGTGAAGAGAAGGGTATGTCTTTGGCTGATCAAGTATTGAAAACAACATCACGAACACAATAGGTTTTTGATCTGAACCAAATGCGTTCATACGTTACACATGAGCTACCTGCCAGCTAACCAAGTCCACAACTCTGTTCAAATTCACATTTTCTGACAGTCACAGTGAAAAGACAATGTTAATACTGAGCTCAGGCAGTGAAGAGGTTCTGAGCACGAAGGGAGACCAAGCAGCATGCTGCTGTCAGTGAAACCAGTGGAAGGTCACTTTTTGGGGGTAAGATTTTGGAAGTGTGAACAATAAGGAATTTCTGCTCCGTGGTGTGTAATTGAAAGGATATTGGTTCAGAGTCACAGTGAAAAGACAATGTTAATACTGAGCTCAGGCAGTGAAGAGGTTCTGAGCACGAAGGGAGACCAAGCAGCATGTTGCTGTCAGTGAAACCAGTGGAAGGTCACTTTTTGGGGGTAAGATTTTGGAAGGGTGAGCAATAAGGAATTTCTGCTCCGTGGTG
The DNA here is from genome assembly GCA_015227895.2 of Colaptes auratus. NCBI lineage: Eukaryota > Metazoa > Chordata > Aves > Piciformes > Picidae > Colaptes > Colaptes auratus. The sequence goes on from CM037642.1 coordinate 1,410,340, forward strand.
TGTAATTGAAAGGATGTTGGTTCAGAGCTAAGCTAACTTTCTTCACAGCAAATGGCAGGCTGCTTCCCTCTTCAGTCAGCTGAAGAGATTTTCTGCTGGAAAACATCTCCAGGGAAATGTAAATGGAGAAAGTGACGTTTGTTGTTTAATTTGATGCATGAATTGGATTGGGTTTACTTGTAATCAATAGGAACACTATTATCCCACTAATTCAAAAGTGCACCATAGGAAAACCCTAACATTATAATATTGAGATTGGAGATTGGAGTTCTTTGTTCTATTTTTTTTCTCTGAATCAGCTTCAACATTTTTTCATTAGTCCACCTCTCCCTGGGAAGGGTGAAAATGTGAACCATTTGGGGCCTGTGCCCACTTCTTGAGTTGAGCCTGAACTCTTTTGAGTTTCAAAGGAGAGTGGATTCACATTTGTGTAACTTGGTTCCACAGCAGAGTTACAGTTTATGATGGCAAGTGGGAAATAGCAGAAGGGAAAATGTTTCTATTTCAAACCAGAAAAGAAACTATTTTGCACTGGATTTGGAGTGAATGATTGTTGTGAGTTAGCACATGAGTGTGCTCCCTTTCCCAGCTTGGTTTCTCATGCTGGACAGTTGCTTCATGTTGATCCACACCAGCCTCTGGGTCCAAGAAAGGGAGGCTGGTGTGGTGGGGGATTGCCACCGTTTTGGGGATATGAGCCACTGAGGATGGCACTTAATTTCAGCCACTGAAGCCTAAAATGAAGGGGAAGATCATAAAAGTGTGATGGGTGAACTTACCTGGGTGGTGTGTTCCAGGGAAAATAGAAGCCTGTGTGAAATTCAAATGGTCTGTACAGATGGACAAGTGTAAAGAGTAACCAAGCATAAGATATTAAACACCAGAGAAAGAAGAAGAGAGGACAGATTACAGAATGAACTTAAGAGTGCAAAAAAAGTTATTAGGAAAACAAAGGTTGAGAATGAGAGGAAGATTGTACAGGAGGTAAGACAGATAGTGAGAAATGTTCCCAGAGTGTAAGGGCCAGGAGGTCACTGAAGGAGAACATAAGGCCTCTAAGACATCGTAGAGGTTATTTATTGTCAGAAAACACTTCAAAATGTAATGTATGCTCTGGCTTGATACTCACAAAAGCAGGACAGAGGACAGATGCCACAGGCGGACATAAATTTCCCCAGGGAGGAAGAAGAAATATGGGATGGGGGGAAGGTGTCAGGCTGACACAGGACTGCCTCGACCTTCGAAGACTGGCAAACAGTGTCAGGATGGGATATTAATGAGAAAAATAATGTCTTATCACTGTGCCATCTGAACTGAAGAGAATGAAAGCAAACCCAGTCTCTCATTTTAGGCCACTACTAACCCACTTGAGCTGCTTCTGTGAAGCATACTGTGGCCTCACTGGGAACTAATTTGTCTGGAAATTGAGCTTTACTTTGCCACGTGGAGGTGAAAAGCGTACTTCTGAAGTCACAGCTGGGTTTAAGTTACTCAATTTACATAGGTCTTGCTTTCCTGCAGTCCTGAAATAAGGGAATACTTAACTCTTTTGGGGAATGTGTTTAAGCAATGATGACTTCCCATGGTACTCATAACCACCAGGGCTTCCAGACAAGATTTTTTCACCCATTGAGAAATAATTATGACCATATAGGTGTGTATAGGGAACTTTCTCATGTTAGGGAAGTAAGAAATACAGCTCTAAGCTTAGTAAATTACCTTTAAAAGGTTGCATTTTGATATGTGCCATCTACAGATGTTCCTGGGTAATCACAGAAAAGACATTTTCTTGAAAAAGCCTGAGGCTTGATTCTGAGCTGGTGTAAGTCAGTAATGCTAAGAATGGGAATAGGATTTTGATGCAATACTCGGTGTGTGTCATTTTGCTGTTCCTAGGGCCCTCATAAAAATCTCCCAATGGTTTCTGGAGCTGTCATCTCAGCCTCGATTTACAAGACCAGATTTTTTTCTCTCCTAAGGCCTTGCTCAGCTATTATCTGACAATTTCTGGTGACAAATTCATCTGAAAGTGAAGATTCTCTAAGGATGAGAGTTACAAGATCTGCCTCCTGCACCAGGTGTTCTCTCCATTCTCTGCATAAGGCAGGAGACAGGAAGTGTCCTGGGAATAGGATACAGCTGCGCTTTGTTCTGCTGCTCAGTTGTCAGCTGGTATGAAGATGCTTGCTCTAGCAGCACAACAGAGAATGCAACAGAGTTAAGAGAGCCGCAGACAGCTCCTCCTGTTACCTGGGGCAGTTCAGATGAAAGACAAAGACATTTTGGAGTTGATGAGACAATATGAATTTTTTTTTCCCTATTTTTCATTTGGGTAGGTTGGGTCTGTGACATTTGATTGCACAGCACTTGCTGTGTGTTTCTCCCAGTGATTATTCCTGTTTGCTTCGGTGGTGCTGACACGTGTGAGCTAGTGCGCGCTCAGTCACGTGAGCAAGGGTGACGTCTTCTGTCTCACAAATAGTTGTGTGATTAGCTTTTTCTAGTGAGAGAAGGCTTAAGTCAGTTGCCTCAGTTGAATGTAGATCACGATACCCATCCTCAGTTTTTGTTACCAGTTATTTATTTGACATAGCTGTTAAATTAGAAGCACATTGTCTTGGAGACCTCTATGGGCATAGCCAGTCCCCCCTCCCAGTGTGCACAGAGCACTGACAATTTCCTTTTAAAGCCTTGCTCACTGGTTCTGTGGCAAACTGAGCAACTGGTAGCTTTTCACTGCTTAATACTAGCATGTGTGAGGTTTGGGTAAATTACAGATAGGATGATCTGTCCCGGTACATCAGGTAGTGCCAGGTCATAGTAGTAGGCAGCAGAATCTGCTTGTCTATATGGTTAAATTACTAGGAAAAGCTTTGGCTTTTGCCACCAACCAGTATGCAAACAATTCCCTGGCATGGCTGGGGGTTAGTACAGCCCAGAGACTCTGCCCAGTAGGTGTTTTGGATGCAGTCACCCTGATTTGGAAACAAGGAGAGTTTAATGGCATAGATACAATCTGGTTTATGCCAGCTGGCCTCAGTACCCGTCCGTGGTACTTCTAATTTACCAGTAGAGACAAAGCTTTATCTGTCAGCAAACTGCACGGCATAACTTTCAGAGAATGGTGCAGAGGACCTGTCTTTTATCATTCCACTTGCACCACACTTGCACTCACACTTGCACCAGTGTCACTATCAGTCAATTCATCCTGGCTCGCTCTACTACAAAAGAAAGAGTATGGCTGTGAAGACAGGTTTCCAAAGAAATGCTCTGCAGACTAGTGGTCCAAGTGTGAACATGAACCTCCAGGAGAGGGGAGAGATCTGTATCAGGTCTGAGGGGTCTGACTGTTTGCTGTCACAGGTTGTATGCTCAGAGATGTCCCATTGCAAATGGAAAGTTATGTAGTCTTTGCTACTTATGCAAATGTCAGCATGAGGTGCTACTGAATCCTACAGTCACTGGAAGGCCTTAGCCTGCTTTTTTGGCTACCTGGTGCTCCAAACTCTGGATCTCTAATTTTAGCCAAGGCTTATCTCTTTGGTGCTGTGACAGGAGCCTTGGAAAACTGAAAATCCATCTTCTGGCTCTTAGGGATAGGAGGCTCCCCAACGTGGCCCGCTAGGGTTGGCAGACAATTGGGAGTACAGCAATCTGGAAATTATGTTGAGCTACAGAGCTTGAGCTTTGAGGGTTCTCTCAGGTTTGAAGCGTTTCAATCATCCTTAAATATCTTATTTTTACAGAAATGAGACATTTCCTGTGGAGTCAATATTCTGATTTCAGAGTTAAAATGTTGCTAACTAGAAGTTGAGCAGGAAACAAGTGAATAATGACCAAATTATGGCTGCTCCTAGTTGTTGGACTAAGCAAATCATTCAGCAGAGGACACCAAAGAAGGAACCAGTGAACACTAGACGCTGCTTGATTAAAAAAAAAACCTTCTAGGAGTGGTTATGGGTGGGTGGGAGGAGGGGTAGGGAGGGCTTTGCCATTGCAACAGAGGAAGCAGACCTAGATGGGCTTCCTGACCTTTGTATATCTTAAAATTTCCTATGTAATCTCCATAGACATCTCCTTCGGTGCAAATATACTTTGGCCAGCAGCCTTGAGGTTTATTAACACCGTGGAAAGTAATTATTGCCTCGTCCACTCTCCCCATGGCAGTTATTGTTTAAATATTTCCCTTATCCTGGATTGCAGGAAAACAATCCATTACATAAATCTACTGACAGCCATGCTGCAGCAGCTCGAGGAGTGCAATATTCTCTCTGTGCTATTCGAGTAAAACAGCACGGGTTTGTAAATGAGCTAATCCAGAAGTGACAGAATGTTACATTGCAGAGGCCTGGCTGAGCTAATGGTACAAAAATGAAAGAATGTTTTCACTGCCTGTCCTCTGAGTTCAGTTGGCATAATAAAATACTGTTTTCCTCACTAGAATATATGTCCTTCTACTTGGCTTCTCTGTCATAATAAATGGCTGGCCTGGAATTAAATGGGTTGTCCTAGACACAGGATGTTAGCGAGGGAAAAGACCTGTTTGATCACAGGGGCTGTCTCTTTGCTGTACAGTGCTCCTTATCTTGCATTTTGTGATGCTCTTTCTTAGAATAGAATAGAATAAACCAGGTTGGAAAAGACCTTTGAGATCATCGAGTCCAACCTATCATCTAACACTATCTGATCAACTAAACCAAGTGCTCATCCAGTCTCTTCCTAAACACCTCCAGTGATGGTGACTCCACCACCTCCATGGGCAGCACATCCAATGGCCAATCACTCTCTCTATGAAGAACTTCTTCCTATCATCCAGTCTAAACCTCCCCTGGCACAGCTTGAGACTGTGTCCTCTTGTCTGGTGTAGGTTGCCTGGGAGAAGAACCAACCCCTCCTGGCTACAACTTCCCTTCAGGGAGTTGTAGACAGCAAGAAGGTCTCCTCTGAGCCTCCTCCAGGCTAAGCAACCCCAGCTCACTCAGCCTCTGCTCACAGGGCTGTGCTCCAACCCCTTTGTTGTCTTCTCTGGACACCTTCCAGCATCTCAACATCTTTCCTAAACTGAGGGGTCCAGAACTGGGCACAGGACTCAAGATGTGGCCTAACCAGTCTTTGAAAATCTCAAGCAACCAACCTTCCAGTGCTCTCCTTCCAGCTGGGCTTCAGAGTGTGAACTTCAAGCAATGACAGTCAGGTTAGTGAGGTTTAATGAAGTAGCCCCCTACAATTTGGAAGAAACACTTAATGCCCCAAAAGCCCAAGAGCAAAATGCTGGATGTAAGCATAAATGACAGCTGATGTAATAAGAGAGACCTTCTCAATAGAACATGTTACAGCTGGACTGAAATAAAAGCTCTTTACATAGTCAGTGATGTTACCTTAGCTGATAGCTGAAGAACTGGGGTAACTTGGTTACTTCTGCTCATGGTAGTTGAAAAACTTCTTCTCTCTGTTGTTCTTAGTTTTATCTTACACTTTCCAGCTATATCCCTGCACAGCACGGGTGATCACTTCCATTCTTGTGGGGTTGAAATGTCTGTAGACTGCAAAAATATCCAAGTCATTGCTCCCCATTGTAGAAGGTCCAAGTTCTCTGCTTTGCAGCCAAGAAGATGTCTCTATACATCCTTCATGTCAGTCTATGGCTGGCAGCAGGGCCTTGGTTCAGGACTGAGAAGAGAAGTGACAAAAATCACACAGACACCACTCAAAACAGTGTTTAAGACTGGTTTAAAA
>CM037642.1:1416575-1462686 GCA_015227895.2 Colaptes auratus
CATGATGTAGTTGGCTTTTTGATCTGCCAGCAGACATTGCTAGCTCTTGTCAAATGCCTCATCAAACAGCACCCTCAAGTCCTTCTCTGCAGGACTGCTCAATCCACTTGTCACCCAGCCTGTATTTATGTTTAAGGTGCCTGACGCAGGTGCAGAACCTTGCATTTTACCTTCATGAAGCTGGCATGGGCCTACCTCTGAAGCCTATCAGGGTCCCTCTGGTTGGCATCCCTTCCTTCCAGTGGCTCTGCTGCACCACACAGCTTGGTGTTGTCAGCAAACTTGCTGAGGGTGCACTCAATGCCACCGTCCATGTTGCCAACAGAGATGTTAAACAGCACTGGCCCTAGTACTGATCCCTGAGGGACTCCACTCTTCACAGGTCTCCATTTGGATGTTGAGCCATTGACCACAGCTCTTTGAGAGAGGCCGTCTAGCCAGTTCCTTATCCATTGAGTAGTCCATGCCGTCTCTCTGTTAGTCTGCCAGTTCAGATACAAAGGTTTAGACACATTTCAGATGAAGCCTTTGATCATATGTTGGTGGTGGTCAGATGCTGAGCCACTTGGACTGCTGAGCCACTTGGACACCCACAAGTCCATGGGACCAGATGGGATCCATCCTAGGGTGCTGAGAGAGCTGGCAGATGAGCTGGCCAAGCCGCTCTCCATCATTTTCCTCCAGTCCTGGCCTCACTGGAGAGGCCCAGATGACTGGAAACTGGCCAATGTGATCCCCATCCACAAGAAGGGACGGATATGGAGGAGCCCGGAAACTACAGGCCAGTCAGCCTGACCTCAGTGCCAGGGAAAGTGATGGAACAGATTATCCTGGAGGCAATAACTGCGCACTGAAGGATGGCCAAGGGCTCAGGTCAGCCAACATGGATTTAGGAAGGGCAGGTCCTGCCTCTCCAACCTGATCTCCTTCTATGATCAGGTGACCCGTCTGGTGGACGTGGGGAGGCCTGTGGATGTAGTCTATCTGGACTTCAGCAAGGCCTTTGACACCGTCCCCCACAGTAAACTGCTGGCTAAACTGTCAGCTCGTGGTTTGGACCGCAACACTCTGTGCTGGGTTAGGAATGGCTGGAGGGCCGAGCCCAGAGAGTGGTGGTGAATGGTGCCGCGTCGGCTGGCGGCCAGTCACCAGCGGCGTCCCCAGGGATCGGTGCTGGGCCCCATCCTCTTTAACATCTTCATTGATGATATGGATGATGAGGGGTTGAGTCAGTCATCAGCAAGTTTGCAGATGACACCAAGTTGGGAACAGATGTTAGTCAGTTAGAGGGTAGAAAGGCTCTGCGAGGGACTCGACCGACTAGACAGATGGGCAGGTCCAATGGGATGGCATTTAATAAGTCCAAGTGCCGGGTGCTGCACTTTGGCCACGGCAACCCCATGCAGAGCTACAGGCTGGGGTCAGAGTGGCTGGAGAGCTGCCCAACAGAGAGGGACCTGGGGGTGCTGATTGACACCCACCTAAACATGAGCCAACAGTGTGCCAGGTGGCCAAGAAGGCCATGGCATCCTGGCCTGCATCAGAATAGTGTGGCCAGCAGGAGCAGGGAGGTCATTTGCCCCTGTACTCTGCATTGGTTAGGCACACCTTGAGTACTGTGTCCAGTCTGGGCCCTCAGTTTAAGAAGGACATCGAGATACTTGAACGTGTCCAGAAAAGGCAACCAAGGCTGGTGAGAGAGGCCTGAGCACAAGCCCTATGAGGAGAGGCTGAGGGAGCTGGGATGTTTAGCCTGGAGAAGAGAAGGATCAGAGGTGACCTCATTGCCCTCTACAACTACCTGAAAGGTGGTTGTAGACAGGAGGGGGTTCGTCTCTTCTCCCAGGCAACCAGCACCAGAACAAGAGGACACAGTCTCAAGCTGTGCCAGGGGAGGTTTAGACTCGAGGTGAGGAGGAAGTTCTTCACCGAGCGATCATTCGTCATTGGAATGTGCTGCCAGGGAGGTGGTGGAGTCACCGTCCCTGGAGGTGTTCAAGGGGAGATTGGACGTGGCGCTTGGTGCCATGGTCTAGTTGTGAGGTCTGTTGGGACAGGTTGGACTTGATGATCCTTGGGGTCTCTTCCAACCTTGGTTATACTGTGATACTGTGATACTGTGATACTGTGATACTGTGATGTGACCAACTAGTTAGCACATTTTTGTGTGTGTCTGTGACTTGATTTTTAACATGAGAAAATCTAGAATATTTTTTTCATGGAAGTGCTTAAATCCACAAGTTCATGGTAAAGACAAATGAAAGTTGTTCTTTCTTCTCCCCCAGTGTTTGAAGAAAAGCCCAAATAACCTCCTAGTCACTCTCAAGCGGTCCTGCAGACTATGCCTCCTGAGAATTACTCCTACAAGCAGTCAATTATTAATTTGTTCAGAAATATTCCATTTGTACTCTTGCTGATCAGTTATGGTAAGTGGTGCTGTCTGGCTGTCATCTGGCAGAACAGTTCAAATGTGTGCAAAAAGCACATTGACCTTTAGTTGCGGTGGTTTTCTATGGGGGAGGGATTGTCAGACTTGTACTTAGCAGCCAGTGCTGGAAAGTTTGGCTGGATTCAGAATGCCATCAGGAGGTCTGGCAAAGAGATTTTGCGTGGCAGATCATAGAATCATAGAATCAATAAGGTTGGAAAAGACCTCAGAGATCATCAAGTCCAACCTGTCACCCAACACCTCATGACTAACTAAACCATGGCACCAAGTGCCACGTCCAATCCCCCCTTGAACACCTGCAGGGATGGTGACTCCACCACCTCCCTGGGCAACACATTCCAATGGCCAAACTCTCTTTCTGGGAAGAACTTCTTCCTAACATCCAGCCTAAACCTCCCCTCTTGTTCTGGTGCTGGTTGCCTGGGAGAAGGGAGCAACCCCCACCTGGCTACAACCTCCCTTCGGGTAGTTGTAGAGAGCAAGAAGGTCTCCCCTGAGCCTCCTCGTCTCCAGGCTAAGCAGCCCCAGCTCCTTCAGCCTCTTCTCACAGGGCTGTGCTCCAGACCTCTCCCCAGCCTCGTTGCCCTTCTCTGGACACACTCAAGTGTCTCAATATCCTTAAATTGAGGGGCCCAGAACAAAGGTTTTGCCTTTGATGTGAGTCTTATATATCATAAGATGAAATGTTTAGGGGGTAGCAGATCTGTGTGGCTATACCTGGAATGACTGAAGCTTTCCTTTTGGCACTGCAGGTATTATGACTGGGGCATTTTACTCTGTCTCAACATTATTAAACCAGATGATAGTAACTCATATGAGGTAAGTTTTTGGGATCTCTTTTCTTTTTTAACTGTGCACTTGGCAGGGATGTTGTTTATTATTATGTAGGTACTATGTGTGCTCAGACATTTTGTTTCCTTTATATGCCCCCCCCCCACAATTTCTTGCACCATACAGCTGTGGGAGTCATGGAAATGTTATGACTTGTGACTGCCAAGAGGTCTGAACTTGACTCTGAATGGAAGCAAGTTATTAATGAGCACCATATAAATATTTGTTGAAAGGGAGAAGAAGTGAACGCTGGGAGAATTGGCTTGACACTGGTGGTGGCAGGAATGGTGGGTTCCATTATTTGTGGTTTGTGGCTGGATTACACTAAAACATACAAGTAAGTGTGGGTAGGCATGTATGGGGTTAGGGGTAGGAGAGTGGTTGCAATGGCATTAGAAAAATACTGCAACCTGAGGGCTGAAGTGAGCTGATGATAAAATGCAGTTCAGCCCTGATCGTTTAGTGGCCTTGATGGAGACCAGTTTCTGAGGCTACGGCAAAATCTGGAGGCAAACTGGTTCTTGGCCAAAAGAAATGAGAGGAGAATGCAATGATGTGAAGGAGTTTTCCATCTATTGGCTTTTCAGGAGCTCAGTGGCTCAGTGGGCTCCTTCTAGGAAAGCATAAAGGCTCAAAACCTACTCTCTGTTGCTGTTTTGTAAAATGTGCAGCTGATGGATTCTCTCTTTTTGTTTCCTTAATATACTACTCCTGATCCTGTTAGTAAGCCTAACATCTGTGTTAATTTGAGGCATGACCATGGAGTAGAGCTCTTCTAGGGTAGGAGATTTTGGGTCCATCAGCCATGGTGTGGTGCCCTCCAGGAGTGAGCAGTGCCCTGGAATGCTGCTTCTGGTGGAGTAGTTCTCCCCTGTGACTTGACTCTTGGTACTCTATGTGCAAGAGCTCTAGAAACTTCAGGAATGTTAATGCTGTAGATTGGCTTTGTTTCTGCATGTGTTTTGGCTTCTAAATAAGTGATATGTGCTTTAATATTCCAGATTTAAAATAAGTAGACCATTGTAATGAGATTTGTTTGACTTGCCTCACAGGCTGACTTTTGCTGCTAATAGAGTTTGATTTGGCTGCTCACGTATTGTATAATAGGCCAGGCTGTGGAATGGCCAAGAGGTACAGCATTGAGGAGAACTAAAGTAGTCTTAAGTGGTAGTATCTGCTGTGCTTATCCACTCTTGGAGTAAGCTTTTTTTAAGCTTTGAGTAAACAGCCATATAACCAAGGCAGTAAAGAGTGCAGGAAGGTATAAGTCTCATTGCATGATAGTTATGAGTCAGAATTATATGAAGCAAACATTGGAGCTGTAGAATGTCAGTGTTAGAGAGTAAGCACTGTTAATGTTACTCTTCCGTGCTTCAGCCATGTGCTGTGACCTTATGTTAACACATCATTTGTACTAATGTCTTTTTTTGTTTGGTTGGCTTGCAGGCAAACTACTTGATTGTTTACATTCTCTCTTTCATTGGCATGGTGGTATTTACTTTCACCCTGGACCTTGGATACCTTATAGTAGTATTTGTGACTGGAGGAGTACTTGGGTGAGCAATTAAAGAGGACTAGAAGACTTACTAAGGTTCTGCTCAGAAACAATATTTGACTGTTTCAGCTAAACCATGCTACTGCATGTTGTGTTGTCATGCTCTTGACCTATGCCTGTAGCTCACAGGTAGGGTTTACTAGGGTTTCACCTTCTGTTACATCAGAATTAATCTAAAGTAACTCACTTTCCAGTGAACTCCTTTTGACATTTTAATGGACCTAGCCAAAGTCTGTGTGTGGTCAGTTTGGTTGCAGTTAAACATGCTGCCTGCAGTCAAGTTGAATCTTTCTGTTGGCCAGCAGATAAGTCACTAGAGTTTAACTGAGCAAACCTAGGGAGACTGGTTTCTGTGCATTTTTGATTTAATATATGTTTTGATAGCCCAAGCAACATACTCTCAGAAAAGCATGAGCACTTCTCATAGGTACATAATCTAAAAAGCCCAAAAGGTGCTGAGCAAATGATGCTCTATCCAGACATAGTAGTCAAGGTAGAGCCAGAAACATCTTGAGAGTTTCAGTTAAAAAAAAACAGGAAACCAACCTCAATTACATTAAGCCCCTGCTCTTCCTCTCACCTGTAGGTCCCTACTGCATCCCTCACAGCCACTTCTAGCAGATAGTCCAATGTCCAGCCTCATGCCCTGCTGATTGTCTCTTTTGGTCCTCCCAACATGGATGTTTAGGCTGGTCAACTGGTTGTGTATGTCTTTCATTTGAAAATTATCATGGAGTGGCTTGTGGACTGGTCAGAGAAGGTTGTTGTGGGAAACATGACAAATACATTTAAATTCCTTTGTCCCAAAACCAGAGATGTATGGCTAGAACTGTTGGATGAGGTCAGGGGAATGAGGCCAGCAAAGCAAGTGTTGAGTCTTGAAAACAGACAGTTCAGAATACCATCTAATTCATAATACCATGTGTTTACATTTCATTTTCTTAGCTGCAGTGATAGATGAAGGCCCTTTTACTTTTGTCTTCATCAGGTTCTTCATGACTGGCTATCTCCCACTTGGGTTTGAATTTGCTGTGGAAATTACGTACCCAGAATCTGAAGGCACTTCCTCAGGACTCCTTAATGCATCAGCACAGGTTATATCATCTTATTTCTACAAGTGAATGAATAGAATAGAATAGAATAGAATAGAATAGAATAGAATAGACCAGGTTGGAAGAGACCTTCGAGATCATTGAGTCCAACCTATCACCCAACACCATCTAATCAACTAAACCATGGCACCAAGCACCCCGTCCAGTCTCTTCCTAAACACCTCCAGTGATGGTGACTCTACCACTTCCCTGGGCAGCACATTCCAATGGCCAATCTCTCTTTCTGGGAAAAATTTCTTCCTAGCATCCAGCCTAAACCTCCCCTGGCACAGCTTGAGACTGTGTCCTCTTGTTCTGGTGCTGGTTGCCTGGGAGAAGAGACCAACCCCCACCTGGCTGCAACCTCCCTTCAGGGAGTTGTGGAGAGCAATAAGGTCTCCCCTGAGCCTCCTCTTCTCCAGGCTAAGCAACCCCAGCTCCCTCAGCCTCTCCTCACAGGGCTGTGTTCCAAACCCCTCCCCAGCTTCGTTGCCCTTCTCTGGACACCTTCCTGCAACTCAACATCTTTCCTAAACTGAGGGGCCCAGAACTGGACACAGGACTCAAGGTGTGGCCTAACCAGTGCTGAGTACAGGGGCAGAATGACTTCCTTGCTCCTGCTGGCCACACTGTTCCTGATGCAGGCCAGGATGCCATTGGCCTTCTTGGCCACCTGGGCACAATGTTCAGGAAGAAGGCCACTCTCCTTGCATCTAAGAAGGCTTTCTTAGACTTGGCTGCCTAAGTCTCAGTTCTGTTGCTGTAGTCTTATTTATTTTTTAATTTGAAACTTTGCAAGGTCAAGTGATGTTTCTTTTCTGAGTGATCCTGATAAGTGCCTTGTTTGTTTATAGATATTTGGAATTGTCTTTACACTTGTTCAAGGAAAACTCACAACAGAATACAGTCCTCGTGCAGGAAACCTCTTTCTTTGTGCTTGGATTTTTGTGGGCATTATCTTAACAGGTAATTAATTAGAAATATAAGCAGTGTTTTCTCTTTCATGTAAAAATGTGGAGGTTTCTTTGAGAGAATTAATTTCCAGGTAGTTTTTAGGCACCTAGGATTTAAATATGTGGCTTTCTGTCTGGGCTGACAGAAGCTGCAAGTGCAAGGCTTGGGTTGGTTTGTTTTGATTCTTCCCTTCAAATGCTTGCTGTGTGTGTGCCCTTTGTTTCAAGGATGTTGTCACTAATATACAGACAGCCATCTTTCACACATTTCCTGAGTCATTGTGGTGGGTTGAAGTTTCCCCCAGCCTTAACTCAGCCAAACTAACTCAGAAGCAAATGAAGCTGTATTTACAAGCAAAACCTACACTCTACAATGGACTGCGATGAATGTGTACAAAATATACAGGAGTTACAATATTATACAGATATTTACAATTAGCAAATAACAAAGAAACCCCCCAGAAGACCAGGGAAGCCACTCCACTGCCCCCCCAAAAACTCTCCCCCTACCTGTGTACCAGTGAGAAAGAGGTTGAGAGAAGGCAGTGTTAGTCTTACCTCAAGGGCCAGCCAGAAGCACTGTTATCTCCTGGGCGAAGCAAAACAGCCAAGGTCAGAAGAGAAGAGGAATGGGAATGGAAGTGAAATGTGAAGAATTGTTATGATACAGCTCCTTTCACCCCAGACTTCCATCCAATGAATTTGTTTAGAACAATCTTTTGTTTGCCTTTTTACACCCAATAGTGTTTTATTGATATTTTTCTACTTTTCTGCTCGAAACCTGCAGCTAAATTTTAAAGGCATAGCCTAAAACTGCCACAGGCATATCTGGAATTTGGGGCAGATGGCTGTTCCAGGGAAGCATAGTAACTGTAAACAAACACATCTGGAAGAAATTGCTGATGTATTTCTCAACTGAACCAGTGACTTACACATACTGGTACTTAAAAATGTGCTGCAAGTGCTCAAAGCATCAAGCTTCACTATGGAATGGAATGGAATGGAATGGAATGGAATAGAATTAACCAGGTTGGAAAAGACTTTTGAGATCATCGAGTCCAACCAATCACCCAACACCATCTAATCAACTAAACCATGGTTCTAAGCCCCCCATCCAGTCTCTTCCTAAACACCTCCAGGGATGGTGACTCCACCACCTCCCTGGGCAGCCCATTCCAATGGCCAATCTCTCTGGGAAGAATTTCTTCCTAACTATCGTGGTTTGGGAGACCAATTCTCCCGCCACGGGCAAAAATAACGACTCAGACAAATGGATTGCAAAGAAATGGTGGAAAGTTTAAATGGAAAACCAAAAAAAAACCCCAACAATGGAAGTTTTACAGAGAACCACAAGCACTGTGACAAAAGAGAGAGATCCCAGAACATACTCAAGAATGTCCCATCCCCACCTGGGGGTACACCCAAACCCCCCCAGGGCTCTTTTTCCCCCCTCCAACCAAGCCTTGGGCCTAGGCAGGCCCAAGGGAGGCAGCTCACTCCATTTTACCTAGGCAGCAGCGAGGGAGGAAAGAGGAAGTGAAGACCCTGCATGGCTGTTTTATAGAGGAGCAGAGGATTGTGGGTGAAATACCTGGTTTGCTGTGACCACCCAGTGGGCTGGACCCTTTTGGGACCTCCCAGGTGCGGTCTAGGCAGTGGCATCCGGGCCAGCACCCAGCCTAAACCACCACACTAACATCCAGCCTAAACCTCCCACAGCTTGAGACTGTGTCCTCTTGTTCTGGTGCTGCTTGCCAGGGGAAGAGACCAACCCCCACTTGGCTACAGTCTCCTTTCAGGTAGTTGTTGAGAGCAATAAGGTCTCCCCTGAGCCTCCTCTTCTCCAGGCTAAGCAACCCCAGCTCCCTCAGCCTCTCCTCATAGGGCTGTGCTCCAGACACCTTCCTAGCTTTGTTGCCCACATGGTTTGAAAGCTTTTATTGTAATGTCCTGTGTGTGCTTTGAGGAGCAAGTTCAAACTATCAGTAATGAGGGAAGAATAAATGAGAGTACTTTGAGTATGTGCTGAAAGTAGCTTTCTTGTGCTTGCAGTGTACAACCATTCCCTTTGAAATGCATGTTGTTGCAGGGTTATGAACCAGTTTTCTCTTTGTTTATTGTTTCAGCCTTAATAAAATCAGATCTGCGAAGACACAATGTGAATTCAGGGATTGCAAATTTGGATGTTAAAGCTGTAAGTGGTGGTGACTCTTCTAGCATGATTGTATTAGAATCATAGAATCAATAAGGTTGGAAAAGACCTCAGAGATCATTGAGTCCAACCTCTCACCCAACACCCCATGACTAACTAAACCATGGCTCCAAGTGCCACATCCAATACAATACAATACACCACCAGGTTGGAAGAGACCTTCAAGATCTTCGTGTCCAACCCATCAACCAATCCAACCCACCTAAATACAATACAATACAACCCACCTAAACAATCCAATCCCCTCTTGAACACCTCCAGGGATGGTGACTCCACCACCTCCCTGGGCAGCACATTCCAATGGCCAATCTCTCGTTCTGTGAAGAACTTCTTCCTAACATCCAGCCTAAACCTCCGCTGGCACAGCTTGAGACTGTGTCCTCTTGTTCTGGTGCTGCTTGCCTGGGGAAGAGACCAACCCCCACTTGGCTACAGTCTCCTTTCAGGTAGTTGTAGACAGCAAGAAGGTCTCCCCTGAGCCTCCTCTTCTCCAGGCTAAGCAACCCCAGCTCCCTCAGCCTCTCCTCATAGGGCTTGTGCTAGAGACCTCTCCCCAGCCCTGTTGCCCTTTTCTGAAACTTAAGAGTACTGAGGTGTAATTACTTAATTACTAATTATTACCTAAGAGCAGTGAGGTAGGCAATAGCTTCCAGTGAATGACAGTTTAATTCCTGCCATTTTTCCCCCTCTCCAGGTACCAGTTGACAGTCCTGCAGAAACTGAGAGTACTACGTTAAAAATGCAGTCGGCTTTATAAAGCTGGAAGAAGATGACTTAGAAACGCACAAGTGTGGCTGGATACTGAGCCATGTTAATTAGTGTAATCACTGGATTGTGTGGGTGGGTAGTAAAATGAGTTTGGTTGATACTGATGATAGCTGTGGGGTGGAGACTGTGAAGGTGGCCAGTCATTTGCCTAAGATGCAAACCATCCACCTTGGCGTGGAATGTTTGTTCCAATGGTTTTCAAGTTTTACATTTCACGAGTGAAGAGCTGTGTGAGGACTCTCTGTGCTACAGACACCTGGATCTCTGGATGCATACTTGAAGAAAATCTGGAATCTCCAAGTGCAGTCATCATGATCAAAAGTATCTTTTGTGTAGTCTTTGCTAGTGCATTTGAATAGTCAGCAGTAGCAGATGAAGGGTATTCACAGGTTCCTTTTTTAAAAAGTAGTGCTTCTGTATTTTTAATATTAGCCAGCAGTTCCTCCTGGGAAACTGTCTATAGCACAATACTGAAAGCAAGAGATGACTGCAACGTGTTTCACACGGGCATCTGACGTTTCTTTGCCTTGAAACTTCCTGATAGGTATCAGAAGACAGATACAGAGTTAACGGGTTGGAAAAGACCTTTGAGATCATCCAGTCCAACCCGTCACCCAACACCATCTAATCAACTAAACCATGGCACCAAGTGCCTCATCCAGTCCCTTTTTAAACACCTCCAGAGATGGTGACTCCACCACCTCCCCGGGCAGCACATTCCAATGGCAACCATTCTGTGAAGAATTTCTTTCTCACATCGAGCCTGAATCTCTCCTGGCACAGCTTGAGACTGTGTCCCCTTGTTCTGTTGGTGGTTTCCTGGGAGAAGAGACCAACGCCCACCCAGCTACAACCTCTCTTCAGGTAGCTGTAGATGGCAATAAGGGCTCCCTGAGCCTCCTCCTCTCCAGGCTAAACAAGCCCAGCTCCCTCAGCCACTCCTCATAGGGCTTGTGCTTCAAACCCTCCCAGCTTGTTGCCCTTCTCTGAGCATGTTCGAGCAAGTCAGAACTGGGCACAGTACTCAAGGTATGGCCTAACCAGTGCTGAGTACAGGGTGGAATGACTTCCCTGATAAGAGAAAACTCTGTCTTACAGGTTCATTGTAACATTTCTGGGGAGATTTAGGGATTCCCACTAGATTAACTGAAGAAACCCCAATTTTTTGAAAATACAGTAAAAAGGTGGAGAAAGGTGTTTGGTGTCTGTACTGTGAAGTATTCACAGGCAAATGCAACACTCCCACGCAGGTTGCCTCCACAGAATATTTGAGTGCTTTCTCAGTTCAAGTGAGAGGACTCTGTGTTTACAAAGAGCTGGTGCCTTTACTTTGTAAAGAAGATCCTTGCCTCATCTTGAGTTTAATCAGTGCTGCTGAATGAATTCCATTTTGTGTGTTTAAACCTCTCTGAAGATTTCTGAAGCATCAGAAAATGTGTTCTATGGGTTTTGTTTTTCTTTTACATTTATTTCTCTGTGTTATGAATTGTATCATTTGTCTTGTGAAATTTCTGTGCTTGTATAACCTTAAATTGTGCAGTTTGGTAAAAGCTGTAAGGATGACTGGAAGAAAAATAATGTTGCAGTTGATGCTGTAGTTGCTGTGTATATCATGCCTCTTCTCTACAAAAGGAACAGACTTCATTGACATTCACCTTGAGTCATTTATCTGAAGCTGGGATGTGGATGCCTCACTGCAGTGCTTCTCAAAGTACTCTCCTTTACCTTGTGCTCTATCTACACACCTACAGAACTGATAGCACTACAATGAGGCCCTGCTATTGCTGAAAAGTCAGACCTGAGTTAGCTGACTGTTTGCAAACATTTTGTGGTGGTTTGAGCCTTAACTGGGAGTTAAGACCTCAGATGCAGGGCAAGGCTGAGAATATTTCCCCCCCTCCTCCCTCCCAACAGAGAGGAGAAAAAAGGGAAAGGGAAGGAGCAAATCTACCAAACAATAATTTGGAGTTGGCTTGGAAGTAGAGCGGTAAAGAGTTTTCTTTAAACGATAGAGAGAGAGATAGATAGATAGATAGATAGATAGATAGATAGATATAGATGTATAACAATAACAGGTAAGGTTCACAAGGGCAAGGAACAAGAATGGAGGAGTGGGACAAAGAAAGAAGAAGAATACAAAACCAGTCTTCTCTGATGAAGAGGCACAGAGGCAGCAGGTGAAGGATCAGGCAACCACATGGCAGAGGAGCAGGAAAGCAAGCTGCAGTAGCTCTCGTCCAGGAGAGGCAGGAGCCAAAAGGAGCACTAATGACTCCAATGCCCTCCCTTTTATACCCTGCTGGGGGCAGGGAGGGGGGAGTGGAACAGACTCCGTTTCCCAGGGGGAAAATGCCCTGCAGGGAGGGCAAAGCACTTGCAAGCCTTCCACCCTGTTTTCAGGATGGGTGTTAAACCCACCACACATTTACAGTTTAGCAGTCTTAATCTGAGCCTTCAGGCTCAATACAATCAACAATGATCTTCTCTTTGAGTTCCCACAGACATCCAGAGGGTGGAATCCTTCTGAAATTTTCCCTGGATATAGGGAACTTTTTAATTTCAAGGTAGTCTTCAGTATGCTAAGTATTGTAAATGCTTTGCTTTTTGTCTGTTTTCATGTAGATTTAGCCTCTAAGCTTGATGATACTGATTGTACAATCTTCTGTGGTAAATGGTTCAGCCAGTGGAAGGCTGAATGGCAGTATGCATCCAAGAATAAGCTAAGCATGCCGGGAACACTCAAAAGGGGTCTGTGTCTGCCAGGTTGAGTGCTAGAGAGAAAATGGAGGTCAGCTCTAGAGAAGAGTCCTCTGGTGAGGCAGCTGAATATGGGAAAAGTAATTCATAGATGTTGACGATGGAGTTTGGAATCAATTGGATGACCAATATGATCTAGGTATTGTTCAGTTCAATAATGGAACCTCTACAGCTTATATAGACACACCAACTCACAGAGCATAGTTGGCATAGCTTCACTGGTTCCCCACAATTGTCCACACGTCCTGCTGTTATACATTATTGGTTAAACTACTAATACCGTGCAAAGTTGTTGATCGCCGTGTGCATCCTGTTATTCCAAGGTAACTCTGTGTTTGCAGCTACCAGTACTTTGTTTTAGTTGCACACTGCTAGCCAGCACTATTTTGCTAAACTGCTAGCTACTTCTACACTTATGCTAAGTATGGCCTACCACTATATCAAGCTCTAAGCTTATATTACCAGATTGCTCACAATACTTATTGATATGGTTGCCACACATGGATATTCACAGTATCACACTATCACAGTATCACCAAGGTTGGAAGAGACCTCAAAGATCATCAAGTCCAACCTGTCACCACAGACCTCATGACTAGACCACAGCACCAAGTGTCACGTCATCCAATCCCTCTTGAACCTTCCAGGGAAGGTGACTCCACCACCTCCCTGGGCAGCCCATTCCAATGCCCAACAACTCTCTCAGTGAAGAACTTTCTCCTCACCTCCAGCCTAAACCTCCCCTGGCACAGCTTGAGACTCTGTCCTCTCATTCTGGTGCTGGTTGCCTGAGAGAAGAGACCAACTCCCTCCTGGCTACAATCCCCCTTCAGATAGTTGTAGACAGCAATAAGGTCTCCCCTGAGCCTCCTCCAGAGTAAACAACCCCAGCTCCCTCAGCCTCTCCTCACAGGGCTGTGCTCAAGGCCTCTCCCCAGCCTCACTGCCCTCTCTGGACCCGTTCACTTGTCTCAATGTCCTTCTTAAACTGAGGGGCCCAGAACTGGACACAGTAATCAAGGTGTGGCCTAACCAGTGCAGAGTACAGGGGTACAATGACTTCCCTGCTCCTGCTGGCCACACTATTCTTGATGCAGGCCAGGATGCCATTGGCCCTCCTGGCCACCCGGGCACACTGCAGTCAAGAGTGTAAGAGTGGAAGTAGATGCTTTCATTGTCAGTCCTTCACATTTACTGACTTGCTGTGTTAGAAGATGCACCATCAAGGGGATATACATCTTTTCAGTTCAACAAAGTGAAAGTCCTGCCTTTTATATCGTGTGGGCTTTTCCCTTTGGAAAAATGGTGATAATGTGCCAAAATACATATATTCTGCAGCAAGAGACAGAGTCCATAAATGTTTGTGTTTATAGCCTGTGGTTGCTATGTATTTCTGCTGCTTCAAAATCTTGACAATATTTCTGCACTTTGGGGGAATTGTTTTCAAACGCCCAATAGAAAGTCTTTGGCAGTATTCTGAATGCTTTCTGAGATGTCCAGGACACAGTGTTCCAATTCAAAGACTGAATATTTTCTTTCTTAAAAAAAAAATACATTTAAATTCCTGTCTTCAGTACTAGTTTCCAGTTGCTTTAGTTATATTGATCTGATTGTTGAAAAAATAGTCTAATCTTCCTGGCTTCTTCTGTATTTTACCTTCTGCCAAGTTACTTGGCTACCCTCTGAAAAGGTCCAAATAAGGTTTTGGCACACTGAAAACCCTGCTGGATCCCTGAGCAGAAAATATTATGAATAATGAAGGCTTAATTATAGCCTGGATTTAATATTTCCCCTCTAAAAGGAGCTTGAAGGTTGGAAACCCGTGAGCTACTTCTAGTCAATGATGAAGTGTTCAAATAAAGGCTCCAGAAGGGAAATAATGAGCAAATAAAGAGCAAACAGTATTTTATGCAATAATCTGACCACCTGGCTGTCAAGAAACCAAGGTTCTGGCTCATGGCAGAGATAAATTTGTGGGTTTTTTTAATTTTAATCATAGATCATAAGGGGTGGAAAATACCTCAAAGATCATCAGTCCAACCTGTCCCCCAACACCTCATGACTACTAAAACCATGGCACCAGTGCCACATTCAGGGTTTACTTTTAAAAATACATTCACCAATCAAGGCATCCCTCTGAAACTGGAAAAAGGGTTTCTGACTCTCTTAGCTCTTGCCTACAGTAAGAGGAGAGGAGAGGGCTAAAAATTGTAACTGCTTAAAGAGGTAATTGCTTAATGAATGGAATGCATGTCAGCTAGGAGGATGGTAATGGGGAGCCAAAGTGAGGAGAGGCATCATCCTGATCCATGCATCTATTTTTGCTCTTCAGTGTGCTTTAAGTGCTTCAAGGAAACTAGAGATGCAAGAGAAGTCATGTATTGGTGAATGCAAGCAAGGGAGCTGCCTTAAGTTTCCAGGGACCCACCAAGGTGTGTAACTGGTAACTTCTGGCTACAAGATTTGAGAGATTAGCCTTGAAACTAGCTCTGTTTTACCTTGTTTCTTTCAGACCACGTTAAACTTTTGCTAACTTCAGTGGGAGAAACCCAGAGAATATTGACCATTTTTATTTAGGTTTCCTAACATGGCCCTAAAACTCTGATTTCTGTTGGCTGGGTGTGAAATACCAGACCTGTAAGGCATAGTCTGGAACTGCTGCAGTCAGGAACTTTCTTCTTCAGCTCAGTAGAAAAAGCCTTTCAGAGCATTTATGATGAGCCCTGTGTTTTAACAGTGTCTTTGTTGCTGAATGGGCACATTTATGTGGAAGAAAGAACAAGGGAAGAATCATTTCAGGTTAACAGAGCTTTCCCAACTTCCTCTTCTTGGTCATCTCTTTTGCTCAAGACAGTCCTATTCTATTCTATTCTATTCTATTCTATTCTATTCTATTCTATTCTATTCTATTCTATTCTAACTAGGTCTCCTTAGAGCCTTGTCTTCTGCAGACTGAATAGCCCCAACTCCCTTAGTCTGTCCTTGTATTATCTGGAGTATTCCCAGTCTTTGAGGTCTCCAGGGACCTTTACATTCTGTCATCTTTTTACAGTATCACAGTATCACCAAGTTGGAAGGACCTCAAGATCTCAAGTCCAACATAGTAGCTGTCTGTGGCAATTTGGAGACTTGATGGGGTGCCTGGTGCCATGTTTAGTCGACTAGAGGGTTGTTGGATGATGGGTTGGACATGAGATCTGAAGGTCTCTTCCAACCTGGTCTCTTCCTCTTCTCTTATCTTCTCTTCTATTTCTCTTCTCTTCCTCTGCTCTTCTCGCTCTTCTCTTTCTTCTTTCTCTTCTCTTCTCTCTCTTCTCTTCTCTTCTCTTTCTCTTCTCTTCTCTTTCCTCTTCTCTCTCTATCTTCTCCTTTCTCTTATCTCTTTCTCTTCTCTTCTCTTCCTCCTCTCTTTCCTTCTCTCATCCTCTCTCCTCTCCTCCCTCCTCTCTCTCTCCTCCTCTCCTCGCTCCTCTCCCTCCTCTCCTTCTTCCTCTTCCTCTCATCTCCTCTCCTTCCTTCTCCTCTCCTCTTGCTCTCCTCTCCTCTCGCTCTCCTCTACTCTCCTCTCCTCTCCTCTCCTCTCCTCTCCTTCCTCTCCTCTCCTCTCCTCCTCTCCTCTATTCTACTCTATTCTATTCTTTCTTATTCTATTCTATTCTATTATTTCTATTTCTATTCTATTCTATTCTATTCTATTCTATTCTATTCTATTCTATTCTATTCTATTCTATTCTATTCTATTCTTTCAAAGACAGTCCCTGGAGTGTCTAACTAGAGCTGCCAGCCTATGTTGCCTAAAGAAAAAATGCCTTTTGAGAAACCATTGGAGTATCTTGTGCATCTACAACCAAGTCAATCTGGGTTAAGCTATAAGCATCTACTGCTTTCATTTTCCATTCTGTGAACTTGTGAGTTTCCTGTGTGAGTGGAATGTGTGAACTTTGTGGTTGCTGTCTTTCATTATGTGTCTACACCACCTTCTTGGTGTTAAAGCCTAAGGATGATTAATAGACCACAAGCTAAGTTAGTGTATCCTAGGGGATTTGCCAAACCCCACCGTTTGGTCTGAAGTCTGTGAAGGGGAGAAGTGATCTTAAGACATGACCTAGAATGAATTAAGCAACAAATACTCCAAAGAGAAAAGTATTTCCATGTTTTGTTATTTCCATGTAAGATCCATGTTGTTATTTCCATGTAAGATCCATGTTGTTATTTCCAGGTAAGATTCATGTTATTGTTTCCATGTAAGATCCATGTTGTAATTTCCATGCAAGATCCATGCTATTCTTTCCATGTAAGATCTATGTTGTTATTTCCATGCAAGTTCCATGTTATTGTTTCCATGTAAGATCCATGTTGTTGTTTCCATGTAAGATCTATGTTATTGTTTCCATGTAAGATCCATGTTGTTATTTCCATGTAAGATCCATGTTATTGTTTCCATGTAAGATCCATGTTATTGTTTCCATGCAAGATCCATGTTATTGTTTCCATGTGAGATCCATGTTGTTATTTCCATGTAAGATCCATGTTGTTGTTTCCATGTAAGATCCATGTTATTTTACTGCTTTTCTCTTGGTTCTCATGAAGAGAGCAAATATTCTTTGCCTGCAATGTTTTGGGGGGTGTGAGTGCCCCATTCTTTGTATGAAGAGAAAATTAAAAATTTCTTATGACTGTTCTGATTGCAATGTTGTACAGATGTGTAGATCTGGGCAACATCATTCCCCACCATTATGTGCTGCTAATAAACCTGGACAGACGGGCAGAATCCAAGGGCAGGAGATTGAACACATCCAAGTGCCGGGTTCTGCACATTGGCCACAGCAACCCCAGGCAGTGCTACAGGCTGGGGTCAGAGTGGCTGAGAGCAGCCAGGCAGAGAGGGACCTGGGGGTACTGGTCGATGGTAGGCTGAATATGAGCCTGCAGTGTGCCCAGGCAGCCAAGAGGGCCAATGGCATCCTGGCCTGCATCAGGAACAGTGTGGCCAGCAGGAGCAGGGAGGTCATTCTGCCCCTGTACGCTGTACTCGTTAGGCTGCACCTTGAGTCCTGTGTCCAGTTCTGGGCCCCTCAGTTTAGGAGGGATCTTGACTTGCTGGAACGTGTCCAGAGAAGGGCAACAAAGCTGGTATGGGGTTTGGAACACAAGTCCCATGAGGAGAGACTGAGGGAGATGGGGTTGCTTAGCCTGGAGAAGTGGAGACTCAGTGGTGACTTTACTGCTCTCTACAACTACCTTAAGAGAGGTTGTGGACAGGCAGAGGTTGGTCTCTTCTCCCAGGCACCAGCACCAGAACAAGAGGACACAGTCTCAAGCTCTGCCAGGGGAGGTTTAGGCTGGAGGTTAGGAGGAAGTTCTACACAGAGAGAGTGATTGCCCATTGGAATGTGCTGCCCAGGGAGGTGGTGGAGTCTCCATCACTGGAGGTGTTCAGGAGGAGACTTCATAGGGTGCTTGGTGCCATGGTTTAGTTGATTAGGTGGTGCTGGATGATAGGTTGGACACGATGATCTTGAAGGTCTCTTCCAAGCTGGTCTGGTCTATTCTATTCTATTCTATCCTATCCTATTCTATTCTATTCTATTCTATTCTATTCTATTCTATTCTATTTGATGAGCTTTCAAGGTCCACTCCAACCCCTGACCTTCTGTCATATACTGTGTCATTAACAAACATGCATGCCTGTGTGTCCCTAATGCATGTATGCAGAGTATATAAATGTATTCTACACAGGAAGCCTGACTTGCAGAAAAAAAATTCTCAGGGTGTGTAATAAAGTATAGCATCAGTAATTGACTTGCATTACTCTAACACAGTGATTTCTCCTCTATTGCGTTGGAAATGTATGTGAGGAAAAGAAAGTGCAGTAAATTCCTGAAGCAGAACAGTCCAAAGGCAGCTCCTGAAGAATAGAATATAGAATAGAATAGAATAGAATAGAATAGAATAGAATAGAATAGAATAGAATTGAATTACACAGGTTGGGAAAGACCTTTGAGATCATCAAGTCCAACCTCTCACCCAACACCATCTAATCAATTAAACCATGGCACCAAGTGCCTCATCCAGTCTCCTCTTAAACACCTCCAGTGATGGTGACTCCACCATCTCCCTGGGCAGCACATTCCAATGACTAACAACTCTCTCTGTGAAGAGCTTCTTCCTCACCTCCAGCCTAAACTTCCCCTGGCACAGCTTGAGACTGTGTCCTCTTGTTCTGGTGCTGGTTGCCTGGGAGAAGAGACCAACCCCCACCTGGCTACAACCTCCCTTCAGGGAGTTGTAGACAGCAATGAGGTCTCCCCTGAGCCTCCTCTTCTCCAGGCTAAGCAACCCCAGCTCCCTCAGCCTCTCCTCATAGGGCTTGTGCTCAAGGCCTCTCACCGCCTCGTTGCCCTTCTCTGGACATGTTCAAGTGTCTCAATGTCCTTCCTAAACTGAGGGGCCCAGAACTGGACACAGGACTCAAGTTATGGCCTAACCAGTGCTGAGTACAGGGGCAGAATGACCTCCCTGCTCCTTCTGGCCACACTACTTGCAAGAGCCATATGAAAAAGAGTCTGGGATGAGACTCTGTCAGTTGAGTAAAATCCTGGTGTTATGGACTAGCAATATCACCACAATAACACTGGAAAGAAATGCTTTGCCTGAGTAGAAAAGTAAACCTACTGAGAGAGAATGGAATCTCTGCATTAGTTTAATTCCTCTATCTAGGTATCCTATAATGGAGAATGGGCTTTAACCCTAGAAAATTTTTCTCCAGTGACTTGTAGGAGCAAAATTGAAGATGAGGTTCATAATCAAATATCTGCATGGCTTTCAAAAGTTAGGTAGGGACTACTAAACCAGAGTTCTAGTCAGCAGCATGACTTTAGGACCATCGGAAGCAGCTCTGTTCTCAGGGCACTGTGAAGGTTGCTGAGGAAAAATCCCAGGGAAGTGTTCAAGACTGGAGAACTTTTCCTGGCCTGCAGCAGGCTGAACCACAAACTTCCCAATTTGGTTTTGTTTGGTTTTCAGAATGGGGCATTGCTATGGTTTCTCAGGTGCTGATCACTAGTTTGGGCAAGTTAGAAGAGGAACTGCAGAGGAGTGCAAAGTCAGTTATTCTTTTAGAAATCATGTTGTCCAGCTGCTGCCAGGGAAAAAGAAAGAAAACTAAGATACAAGAATGCAGTTTCTAAGCCATGATACTGTTTTCTCCATCAGTTTGTAATTTAATGAACTGATGCATCAAGAATAGTGTGGCCAGCAGGAGCAGGGAAGTCATTGTGCCCCTGTAATCAGCACTGGTTAGGCACACCTTGAGACCTGTGTCCAGTTCTGGGCCCTCAGTTTAAGAAGGACATTGAGATGCTTGAACGTGTCCAGAGAAGGGCAACAAAGCGGGGGAGAGGCCTTGAGCACAGCCCTATGAGGAGAGGCTGAGGGAGCTGAGATTGCTTAGCCGAGAGAAGAGGAGGCTCAGGGAGGCCTCATTGCTGTCTCCAACTACCTGAAGGGGGTTGTAACCAGGAGGGGGTTGGTCTCTTCTCCCAGGCACCCAGCACCGAACAAGAGGACACAGTCTTCTCAAGCTGTGCCAGGGGAAGTTTAGCTCAAGGTGAGGAGAATTTCTTTCCAGAGAGAGTGTTGTAGCCATTGGAATGTGCTGTCTGGGGAGGTGGTGGAGTCACCATCCCTGGAGGTGTTCAAGAGGGGATTGGACGTGCACTTGGTGCCATGGTTTAGTCATGAGGTCTGTGGTGACAGGCTGGACTTGATGATCCTTGGGTCTCTTCCAACCTTGGTGATTCTGTGATTTCTTCAGGTTAATTATCAGCTAATTCTGAGCAACCCTACAGGCATTAGACAAAATGTACATCCTGACTGAATGGAGAGGAATTGTCTGCCTGTAAGGTGAGAATCACTCACCCTTGATGATTAACTGGTTCCATGGGACTTTGAATCGGTGTATCTTGTGCTCCCAAAGAACCTGAGAAATTAATTAGAGACCTAATGCTAAAAGCCTTGAAAACTCACTTAGAAGCTAAGGCCCAAGGCTAAAATGCCATGGTTTCTCATACTCTCACTGCTCCACAGAAGCTTCAAAGTGGTGGAGGAGCCCTCAGAAACTTAGAAGCTTGATGAAGCTACCCAAACCAGATTCTTGATAGGGGAGATAATGCAGGCTCATTGGCTTTTGGGGAGCAAAGAGCTCTGTCCTCTGTGTGATTTCCCCGCCCCCCCCTAACTTACTCCACCTACTCAATCTTGAGATGTGAGAATCTCACGAGGGCTGAAAGGAAATGGGGCCTCCTTGAAGTCTGCAGCTTGAGTGATCACATTTATAACACTCCTGGGTTTGATTCCAAAGTCAATAAATGTTCTGTAGGCTTCTTGAGTTTACAAATGAATATGCATTCATGTGATGGCAAATAATGAAGATGACTGGAAAAAAATTAATTTCACTGTAGATCATTTGTAGTTCTTTTGAGAGGTTTAAGGTTTTTTAAGTGGCCACAATATTTGAACTGCACAGTTGCCTTCAGGCACTCCTGTGGTGTTTTGACTACTGTTAAGTCATTGTTCTCTACAGAGGGAATCTTAATCTGCAGAGTGCTACCTTCCAGGGGTGCTGGAAGTGATGTTCAGATCAAAAGCTGATGAAATCATCAGTGTCGTGATGATCATCTTGTACCATGGCACCGAGAACAAAGTATCATGCATTTCTCTCTGCAGGTCTCATACAGCACCTCAATTCAGGAGCTTGTGGTTTCTGGGCTTGTGACATGTTCTACTGCTAACTTAATCACTGAGGCTGGAGGTGAGGAGAAAGTTCTTCACTGAGAGAGTTGTGAGCCATTGGACTAGGCTGCCAGGGAGGTGTGGAGTCACGTCCTGGCGGTGTTCAAGAGGGAGAGGGACTTACGTGGCACTTGGTGCCACGGTCTAGTAGGTGTGAGGTTTTGGGTGACAGGTTGGACTTGATGATCTCTGAGGTTTTTCCAACCCTGTTGATTCTATGATTTATGCTGCCATTTTCAAGTAGTGCCTGGACAAACAATGCATTTGAGGAGCTATAATGTGTAAGGATGAGTTTGTCAGAGCATCTTCTAACCAGCATCATACTATTCTTAGAGAGTACTGGGTACCCCATAAGAGAACTACATTGCTTAATGGATTTCTAAACAGCACCAACAATTGTGCTTTTAATCTTAATCAGGCAGGGGTTTTATTGTAGTACACTCCTCCTCCATGAGAAGGGGATGACTCAGGTGCTTACCTGGCACTGGAGGTAAGTCCTTACTCTCATCTTTGGTTGCACCACTGGTAGTCCCCTGTGAAACAGGCTGCAGGTGCTGATGACTGATGAAAGATCTTGTTTCAAGTAGCAGATGATTTTAGCCACTGCTTTTATTTACTGCCTGTACTTATAGTTCCCCTGGAAAAAAAGGGAAAAAAAAAGTGATTGTGTTAAGTAATTTACCCTCTGACTAAAGGTTAAAAGAAGAAATAATTAGTAAAAAAAAAGATGGATTTCCAAGATATATGGAAGGTTACATTAGTGTTTCTGTCCACAGAGACTGCTGCAAAGGCCAGATCTGTGATGTGCTGATAGTAAGAACTTTGCAGCAAACTGTTTACTTTCCCAAGATACGCAATACCTGAGACAAACTGGAACAAGATGGAAAGAGTAAAGCAGGGATGCTTGTGTTGTACCACTCAGAAACAACAGCTTTATCGGTACTGGTGTGCTATATGTTGTAGATCATAGAATCATAGAATAGAATCATAGAATCAATAAGTGGAAAAGACCTCAGAGATAATTGAGTCCAACCTATCACCCAACACCTCATGACTAACTAAGCCATGGCTTCAAGTGCCACATCCAATCCTTCTTGCACACCTCCAGGGATGTGAGTCACCACCTCCCGGGCAGCACATTCCAATGGCAAATGACTCTTTCGGTGACGAAGAACTTTCTCCTCACCTCCACCTAAACCTCCCCTGGCACAGCTTGAGACTGTGTCCCTTTGTTCTGGTGCTGGTTGCTAGAAAGAAGAGACCAACCCCTTTCTGGCTACAACCACCTTTCAGGTAGTTGTAGAGAGCAATGAGGTCACCCCTGAGCTTGAGACTGTGTCCTCTTGTTCCGGTGTTGGCTGCCCGGGAGAAGAGACCAACCCCCTCCTGGCTACAACCTCCTTTCAGGTAGCTGTAGACAGCAAGAAGGTCTTCCCTGAGCCTCCTCTTCTCCAGGCTAAGCAACCCCAGCTCCCTCAGCCTCTCCTCACAGGGCTTGTGCTTGAGACCTCTCCCCAGCCTCATTGCCCTTCTCTGGACATGTTCAAGTGTCTCAAAGTCCTTCTTAAACTGAGGGGCCCAGAACTGGACACAGGTCTCAAGGTGTGGCCTAACCAGTGCTGATTACAGGGGCACAATGACTTTCCTGCTCCTGCTGTCCACACTATTCCTGTTACAGGCCAGGATGCCATTGGCCTTCTTGGCCACTTGGGCACACTGCTGGCTCATGTTCAGCTGCTATCAACCAGCACCCCCAGGTCCCCTTCTGCCTGGCTGCTCTCCAGCCACTCTGTCCCCAGACTGCAAATCAAAGCGATGTGATTGTAATACGTAGAGAAGAGGTAGGGCTGTTTCACTGTCAGCAAAAGCTCAGGCCAAGTAGGATATGCTGACCTGAAATGAGGGTAGACAGAGAAAACTTGCAAACCAGTTTGGGGAGAAGTCTGATTATTATAGGCTTTTTCTGCCACTTTGCTTTTTTATTTGCTTGTTTTCAATGATGGAAATCTTGGCTGTTGGATTAGGCTGAGATCAACTGGAACCGGGTTAAACAAACCTATCTAAAATAAACACTGTAATAATTTGTTGCAGTAGAATTAGCCTGGAGAAGAGGAGACTCAGGGGAGACTTTATTGCTCTCTACAAGTACCTGAAGGAAGGTTGTAGCCAGGTGGGGGTTCGTCGTTCTTCTCCCAGGCAACCAGCACCAGAACAAGAGGACACAGTCTCAGGCTGTGCCAGGGGAGGTTTAGGCTGGAGGTGAGGAGAAAGTTCTTCACCGAAAGAGTAATTCGCCATTGGAATGTGCTGCCCAGGGAGGTGGTGGAGTCACCATCACTGGAGGTGTTCAAGAGGGGATTGGATGTGGCACTTGAAGCCATAGCTTAGTTAGTCATGAGGTGTTGGGTGACAGGTTGGACTTGCTGATCTCTGAGGTCTTTTCCAACCTTATTGATTCTACGATTCTATGATTCTAATGAATGCAGGAGGTGCTGGACTTGCTCAAGCAGAACCCAAAAGATATTGCTGACTTTCTTCATTCCTAAATGCAAAGCAGCTGGCTGTTGTCTCTGCTAGACCATTGCAAAACAAATAGCGTGTTAAGGACTCCCACAAAGGGCTGTCTTGGGGAAAGCTCCATTGAGGCACATCCTCAAGCCTTTCTTTTATAGCTTGCCCTTTTTTCCTTTTTAATCTGCTTTACATATTTATTTTCCCAGTGATCACACTGATGAATACATAACATTGTCGTTCTTAGTGGCTGAGCAAATCACTCCTGCAGAGCCATTGCTGTATTACCAGGGCTGCAATCTTATCACAGTTTAACCTTGCATTTAATTACGAAACAAATCCATCTCGCACAACTTCCAGTCTGGAAGAAGGCCACACAGAAACAAGGTTTATTTCCTTCTTCAACAACCTGTGGCCTTTTCAGGAAATTTTGCAGGGCTAATGTTGGCATGGCAATAATGCAAATGAGAGGCAACTTTCTCACAGTATCACACAGTATCACCAAGGCTGGAGGAGACCTCAAAGATAATACAATACTACAATACAATACACCAGGTTGAAAGAGACCTTCAAGATTATTGCATCCAACCCATCAACCAATCCAACCCACCCAAACAACTAAACCATGGCACCAAGCACCCCATCAAGTCTCCTCCTGAACACCTCCAGTGATGGTCACTCCACCACCTCCCTGGGCAGCCCATTCCAATGGGCAATCACTCTCTCTGTATAGAACTTCTTCCTAACATCCAGCCTAAACCTCCCCTGGTGCAGCCGGAGACTGTGTCCTCTTGTTCTGGTGCTGCCTGCCTGGGAGAAGAGACCAACCTCTGCCTGTCTACAACCTCCCTTCAGGTAGCTGTAGACAGCAATAAGGACCACCCCTGAGTCTCCTCTCTCCAGGCTAAGCAACCCCAGCCCCTCAGCCTCTCCTCATAGGGTTTGTGTTCCAAACCCCTCACCCACTTCATTGCCCTTCTCTGGACACCTTCCAGCACTCAGCATTCTTCCTAAAACTGAGGAGCCCGAACTGGACACAGGACTCGAGGTGCAGCCTTACCAGTGCAGTGTTACAGGGGCAGAAAATGAATCCTCTGCTCCTGCTGGCCACACTGTTCCTGATGCAAGTCCAACCTGTCACCACCTGTCCACCTGTTTTTCCTGTTTCCCTTCTGCCAAAGCTGAAGCAGCTTTGTAAGATTAACCATTTCAGACTGCTGTGGCTTTTCAGAAAAGGCCTTGAGGTCACTGACCCAGCTATAGAGAAGAGTGTACCCAAGCAGGGGACACTTGTAAGGTACTCAGGGTTCTAGATCATAGAATCAATACGGTTGGAAGAGACCTCAGAGATCAACAAGTCCACCCTGTCACCCAACACCTCATGACTACTAAACATGGCACCAAGTGCCACGTCCAATCCCCTCTTGAAACACCTCCAGGGATGGTGACTCCACCACCTCCTGGGCAGCACATTCCAACAGCTAACAACTTTCTGAAGAACTTTTCCTCACCCGAGCCTCAGGATATCTTCAAACTTTTGCAGACTGCTGTGAGGCAGAGGTAGTGGGCATATTTCCTGCTCCACCAGCAACAAACTTGCCTCTCATGCTCAGTGCTGGTACAGAGACCTTCAGTCAGTGTGCAGCCACTTAGTGTCCACCTTTTGCTGACCCGGATAACAGCACAGGTCCATATTTGTCATGCTGCAAATGATTTGCATCTCCTTGTGGAAAGAAAAAAAAGAAATATAAAACTGTCAGCTTTTGCTCAGGTGCTATAGACCTTTCCTTGGGTAATGCTTCCCAGCCCACTTTGGATAGCTTTGCTGAAAAAGCAAATCTCAGCTCCTCCCCGGGTGGGGCGCTGAAACAATGTGAGTGGTGCCTCCTGTCCCTGATGTGTGGGTACTACTGGGCCAGCTCCTGCTGCCTGCCTGCAAGGACACCAAAGCAGATATACTGGGAGCAGAGTTTTGGTACAGCTGGACTGCGATCAGGGAAACCACCACACACCCAGGGCTGAGGGATTAGGAGGCCAGGCCGCAGAGGCAAGGCTGTCCAGGCAGGGTAGGGGCAATCTTTTGCTGCAGTGCTGCTGCCAGTCTTGTGACCCCTCTGAGCTTGGTGCCTCACTGGTATGCTCTGGAAACACAGAGTATAATTCCCATTCATGCTGAGATGTATTTTAACATGGATCTGTTGACAGGTGAGTTGGGGCAAGGCCTTACTAAGGTCATAGAATCACAGAATCATAGAATCAGCAAGGTTGGAAAAGACCCCAAAGATCATCAAGTCCAACCTGTCACCACAGACCTCATGACTACTGAACCATGGCTTCAAGTGCCATGTCCAGTACCCTCTTGAACACCTCCAGGGATGGTGACTCCACCACCTCCCTGGGCAGCACATTCCAATGGGCTAACACTCTGTGAAGAGCTTTTCCTCACCTCCAGCTGAACCTTCCCCTGGTGCAGAGATTACAGAAGGCTGGAGTCATGCTGGCAGAGGACCTACAAAGCAGCAAAACCACTGGCTTTCAAAAGCAGCAGAGCAGGAATACACACAGTACATGAGACCTCACAGGCACTCATCACATTAGTGGTCTATATTGCAGCAAAGCCAGCAGGTCCTTCCCCCTCCTGACCACAGCTCCCTGCCCTGAGGCTGGGTCAGGCTGGAGCTGCTTGACAGTAAATCCCTCTCTTGCTCACTCCTAGTACCTGTACCAAGCCAGCAAGAAGCCCTGCTTGGAAAGAGTGGGTGATAGAGGAAGCCTTTTTCCAAATAAATGCATAAATTGTCTCTGTGCATGTGGAATACCACAGGGCAGTTAGGGTTGCTATGAGTGCCTCACTCTGTGCAAGAAGTGAATGCTGGGAAAAGGGCTACTGGGACTCCTTGCAGGGGAACAGACGTGACACTTTTGAGAAGAAATCTTGGAAGAAGTGGTGATGCTGACATCACCTTGCTGCCATGGTGCAATTAAGAGCTAGTAATTTTCCTGCAGTTGGTTGTGTAATTGCACTGCAGGGCCTTTCAAATGCTGCATTTAAATTAGTCTGCAATTGGAAATAATGAAGGTTAAAACCCTCTTACATGATTTTATGATCAAATTAGTTCCTTTGACCCAGAAAGCAGCTGTGGTAGCAACAAACTCTACATTAGGAACAAGACTGTAGGTTCAAGGTGTTATTCAGAGCTAGCTTTAGGCAGGTACCTCTGTGCAAAGCTGTTGGATTGCAATGTCAAAACAGCTCTGGAGCAGAGGCTAGGCATCAGCCTGGGTGTGAGGGGAGGGGTAGCACTGAGAGTGCAGAAGATCTGTGAATAAAGCAAAGAACAAGGCTCTACTGAGAGTGACAACAGCAAAATGAGGTGGTCCCACAAGGTGGAAGTCATTGGATACTGGGGGGATGAAGGGGGGCATGCTGCATATCCCACCTTGCTCTTACTGGGGAGTACTTTGGCTAAACCAAGGCAGCATTCTTCTATTTTGACTCTTAATTTGTAGCTGGGAAGAGGGTTTTGCCTTAGCTGTAGGGCAGTTTCAAAGTTGCTGTGAGCTTCAGGAACTCAGGTAAGTTTTCCACTGCCTGCCCATCCTAGAGCTGGCCTTGGATGTACCATCTGGCCTCTGGGAGTTCAGTTTTTCCCCTTTCAGCCAAAGCATCAAGGAGGAGGTTGTAATTTTTTTTCTCTTTTGGTCCTGATCAGAAGAGGTCTGGATGCTGCAGAGGGCTGTTACAGACAGGGCTGTGGTGTCCCAACCTCGTCATGCCTCTTAATTGTCTTGCCGGGAACAGTTCTCCCCTCTGGCACAGAGCATGTGCTGGCATGGTGGATGCAGAAGGCTTTGATCTGTAAGGCATGTGGCACCACTCTGGTCTTCACAATTCAGGGTAGCTAAGAAGTGGGTAGGGGCAGGAAGTGTGATCTGAGGGTTCCTAACTGCTCTAGTCAGTGGAGCAGCACTGAGTGAGACTGTGGCAGCCTCACCATGGTCGTGTGTTCCAACAGTGAACAAGGACACATTTGACTGCCAGCATCCTTGATTTTCTGCTGCACAATCCCAGTGCTCCAGGCTCTGTCACATGCAGCCTGCCTCTGGGCTGCTCACACATGGCTGCTACCACTTGCACAGTCCCATTAGTCCTAAAATCCAGGCTTGAATGATTTTGAGGTTTTCTCTTGGGTCTGCTCCAGCAAACTTGCAGACTTTCTCAGCCTCTTTTCATGCTTCCCTTTGCTCACAAGAGCCCTCACCTCCATCAGCTCCCATGGATCTCGCTCTTTGCTCTCACATCTTGTTGATGCGCAACCTTGTTCGTGCTCCAGGAGAGAGGACTGCACTGCCCCTGGGATCTTGTTGCAGAAGTCAGCTAGGGGTGCAGATCGCCTCTGGTAGAAACGGGACACATTTGCCCCCCACTTGCAGTGTTTGACTGATCATTAGGGAAATTCAGGACATAACAGAGAGGGTGAAGACTTCTCAGCAGATCTAAACCCACTCTGATTTTTCCTCCTCTCAGATTGCTTTGCCGTTTCCACACTGAGTCCCACGTTCAGGCGCAGGGAACTTCCCTAGACCAAAAGCTCCTGGGCTGCAAGCTGACACTGGGCAAGCTGTGTAAGCCAAAGCTCTTGGTGTGCTTTTGCTGATGAAAGGGCCTTCCTCTGGCCTCCCGCAAGCTCCTGATGACATACCATGCGGCTATGATGCAGCAGGGAACCGGCCCGCTTGCAGGCTGTATGGCAGTAAAACACGCAAGAGAAAGGCTGCACTGTGACTAACCTCCCTCCCACTCCGGACGTGGGCACTCAGTGCTCTGACTACTACAGCAGGAAATACTCCGCTGGAGGACAAACACCACCCTATGAGGCGTCCCTGGCAAAGGGAGGCTGCAAAGAGACCGCAGCTGCTCATCTCAGGGTGGGACAGCCCCACGATTGAGGTGCTCTTCAGCCCACCGGACAGAAGAGACAGAAGAGCCCTGCAGCCTTTCTTGGCAGCCCGCGCCTTCAAGCTGGGATCTCGCTGCCATCACAGTAACACTCAATGGTTACCAATCAGTTTTTCAGCTCCATCAGGAAGAATGGAACAGCCCAGCTGTCTTCGGTGAAGAGTTTGATCTCCAGGCGCCTCTCACGCAGCGTGGGCCGAGACGCACAGGACGGCGGGCAGCTCCGGGGTAAAGGGCTCTGACTGCACCGCCTGGCTCCCGTGGTCCGGGCCGCCCGGCAGGTGGCGCCTCTCGTCAAGTGTCTCCACCAGTCACGGCTCGTCCCGCCCGCCGAGCCCCGCCCTTCTTTGTTGCGGCCACCAATAGGAAGGCGCCGAGGGCTGGCGGGCGGCCGGTAGCGTGGTAAGGCGGCGGCATGGAGCGCGGTGTGGGGCGCGCCCCCAGCGCGGCTGGGGCCGGGTCGGGGCGCCGGAATCGAGCTAGCTGCAGTGTTGCCGGGATGGCGGGCGCCCGCCGCTAGAAGGGCTCGGTTCCGCACGCACGTAATACGTACACACACACACACACACATATATATATTACATATTTATATATGTTTATATAGGGGGCCTGGGGCGACGACGACCCTGCAGGGCACCTCCGGACAGCGGTCCCCGCGGAGCGCCCGGGTTCGGGCATGGCCGCGGGACCATGACGGGCGCGGCAGCGGGCGGCGGCGGCCCGGGAGCACCCGCCGTGCGGCGGCCGGCAAAGCGGGAGGCCGGTCGCGGAGCGCCAGCCGCGGGCGGCGGGCGGCGGCGGGGAGCGGCGGCGGCTCGGGGAAGGAGGAGGAGCAGCGGGATGGCGGGTCGCTGTTCCTGGGAACAAGAGCGGCTTCCCCATGGACGGGCAGACCTGGGAGCGGATGTGGGGGCACGTGGAGCGGGTGCATCCCGACGGCGGTGCCGTGGCGGCGGCCATCCGGAGTGCAGCGCGCCTGGCCCGGGTAAGGCGAAGCCCTCGTCCCTTCTGTCTTAAAAAAAGAGGGTGCTGCAAATCCTTAACTCAGGCACCCCGCTTCTGCCGAGCTGTGTGGGCGGCGAGGGGACGGAGAGGCACAAGGGCTGGGCGGCGGGAGAGGGGGTGCGGGAAGGTCACGCCTCGCCCCGGAGGATGCTCTCGGCCCTGCGAGGGCAATGCTGGAGCGTCTGGTGTTTGGAAATGGATAAAACAGGGGCGTGTGCCGCGGGATGCTCAGGTGATGAAGTTGGTATCTCCGGAAACAAGTAGAAATAGAATGATTGTGTTATTTTGGGGAGGAAAACACGGAAAACAAGAATTAAAAGAAGTCTTGAGGGACTGTGCTTTGTGCAATTTAAGGCATATTTTGCTCAGCTCGTTGGAACACAAGCATTTCCTAAAACAGCGTTGGTCCTGAAATGTAATAAAGGATTTTAAACTCGGGCATTTAATTTCTGACACATGGAAAGATTCCAAATGCTTTTGTCTCTTCAGTACAAGGTCCAAACAGTTCTGCCTGACCCGAGTCTTCTTCTTCCAGGCAGCAAATAAAATGTTATCTGCTGATTTCAAAGGCTTCTCACCGCTGTGCTGCATTACTGATCACAGTATCTTTAATGCTGTTGGCTTTGGCAGACTTTGAGCTTCATTTGCTCCTCCCACCACGCAGCATTAATCTGATCTGACCCCTGGATCTGGTGTTGCTTTGTACCCTCTGCTTGCTGGCGTGAGGTGGTTTGGCCGGCATTGTCGCAGCCCAGGTTCAGTGATATGTGTGCTTGTTTTATGGGGAGTAGAAAGGAAAAATTCTCTGTATGGCGAAGTTGGAAGTGTATGGAGTAGGGCTGTCTTTTGAAAGTGCTTGTCAAATAAGATGCAGGCTGAAAAGGTCTTTCATCTCTCTTCTGCAATGTTTAGTTCAGCATAAGTGCAAAAGGGGAAATCTATTTCTGTTCCCTTGCTTCCCTTGTGCTGGCACCAGCCTTTGTTTTGATAGGGGAGCAGATCCATATAAAGAGCAATCACGGTTTGTTTGTGGTTCATCTCATACTTGCACAAGTGCTCGAGGTAGAAATGCAGGGGCTAAACTTCTTGTTTCAGCAGCATGAGCAGCTTACACTAAAGAGCTGGGAATCGTTTAGTGCGAAGAGATGGCAAATCACACGTTGCACTTGATTTCCTCCCATTAATTCCTTTCTGCAAAGCACATAACTTTTACTAGTGATATCTGTAGTGACTGACAAAGCATCTGCTGAGAGACATGCCACTGGCTCCAATGTGCTGGGTGTGCTGCCTGCCGGAGTGCCTCAGATAGCATTGTCCATGGCCGCTTCCTCAGTGCAGTGCTTAGTGTGGCATGTGCTGAAGCTGGCTAGGAGGAAAATATTTGAAGTCTGCTTGGCTGTATCATTTGATACTAGTTGCTGATCACTGGAGCATCTTGTAAGAGTTGTACTGTGTTCCTCTAGCTCTGTCCAGCTGCAAACTTCCTGTCAAAGTGATTAACTTCAAGGGCAGAAGGGTCTGGTGTTACCAGTGACTAATTAGATCTTGCTGGCTAGGCCTGGACTTCTGGGGTCAGAGGGTGGTTTGAGGATCACCTAGTCTTTATTGAGGCCAGTGCAGTTCAGGTGAGCAAATGAAAGTCAGGAGCATTAATAGATGAGGGGTGACCAACTGATGTCATTTACCTAGACCTGAGCAAAGCCTTCAACACTGTCCCGCACCACATCCTGGTCTCCAAGCTGGTGACACATGGGTTTGATGGGTGGAGCACTAGATGGATGCAGAACTGGCTTGATGGCCGCACCCAAAGAGTGGCTG
Source organism: Colaptes auratus (assembly GCA_015227895.2). Classification (NCBI taxonomy): domain Eukaryota; kingdom Metazoa; phylum Chordata; class Aves; order Piciformes; family Picidae; genus Colaptes; species Colaptes auratus. The sequence continues at coordinate 1,448,279 of CM037642.1, forward strand.
TCAATGGGTCCATGTCCCAGTGGAGGCCAATGACAAGAGGAGTCCCTCAGGGATCAGTCCTGGGTCCAGTCTTGTTCAACATCTTTGTGGGTGCCATGGACAGTGGCATTGAGTGCACCCTCAGCAAGGTTGCTGATGACACCAAGCTGTGTGGTGCAGCAGACACGCTGGAGGGAAGGGATCCATCCAGAGGGACCTGGACAGGCTGGAGAGGTGGGCACAAGCCAACCTCAGGAGCTTCAACAAGACCAAGGGCAGGGTCCTGCATCTGGGTTGAGGCAACCCAGGCACAAATCCAGGCTGGGCAGGGACTGGCTGGAGAGCAGCCCGGAGGGGAGAGACTTGGGGGTGCTGGTGGACAATAAGCTCAACAGGAGCTCTCAATGTGCACTTGCAGCCCGGAAAGCAAATCAGATCCTCGGCTGCATCAGGAGAAGTGTGGCCAGCAGGGCAAGGGAGGTGATTCTCCCCCTCTACTCAGCCCTGCTGAGACCCCACCTGGAGTACTGCCTCCAGTTCTGGAGCCCCTATTCCAAGAGGGATCTGGAGGTGCTGGAAGGTGTCCAGAGAAGGGCCACGAGGATCATCAGAGGGCTGGAGCACCTCTCCTGTGAGGACAGACTGAAGGAGTTGGGGCTGTTCAGCCTGAAGAAGAGAAGGCTCCCAGGTGACCTCATTGTGGCCTTCCAATATCTGAAGGGGCCTACAAGAAGGCTGGGGAGGGACTTCTCAGGATCTCAGGTAGTGCTAGGACTAGGGGGAATAGAATGAAGCTGGAGGTGGGGAGATTCAGGCTGGATGTGAGGAGGAAGTTCTTCCCCATGAGAGTGGTGAAGCCCTGGAATGGGTTGTCCAGGGAGGTGGTTGAGGCCCCGTCCCTGGAGGTGTTTAAGCCCAGGCTGGATGAGGCTCTGGCCAGCCTGATCTAGTGTGGGGTGTCCCTGCCCATGGCAGGGGGGTTGGACCTAGCTGATCCTTGTGGTCCCTTCCAACCCTGACTGAAACTATGATACTATGAAGTTTGTTTGATAAATTTGTGATGGTAGTTTCTGAGCCAGAGCAGAACTGTAGGTGGAGGGTTGCTTGTTAAATGATGGTATAGCTTTTTTAATCAGCTTGTGCTGCTGCACCCTGCAAAAGACAAGGTAGTGCTGATCAGGAGTGATGAGAGAAACTCGTGCCTGTAAGAAGATGGTTTATAATCAGCTTCCATTGGTAGCGGGTGGAGGCTGGGTGAGTGGTGTGTGCAACTGCTCCATTTTTGCATCTGATCTGTTCTTAATCCCTAATGACGGGAGCTCTCATCCCTTCCCCAAGAAGCTCCACTTGATTGCTCTAATCATCTTGGTATTAGTCTCAGTGATCATAAATTGCAGGGCGGTAAGTAGCTTCTGTGTTGGCAAAGTTGTCTTTACTGGAATGGAAGCAAACTACAGGGGTGCAGGGCTGCATCTCTCCCAGGAGGAAGAGTCCCCATGGAAATCCACCTTGTCTGCAAGGGGGGCAATTTCATAACCTAAGGGGTCCTTTGGTTGCAGCCCCTACCTCTGACTTTGGGTTGAGCTCTGGTAAGGGTGCAGGCTCCGGGTTTGGAAGTCGTGCAATCATTATGTGAAGATGCTTGGGAATTCAACCTCTCACCAGTTTTGAGGGCCCTAGTCTGCCAGCTTCATCTGTCTGAAGTAGCAGCATGTTTACAGGGCGAGCTAACAGAAAATGACTTTCTGGTCATCAGATGAGACACAGAGGAGTCAGACAAGATGAATTTCACACATGTTGTCTGTGGTGACCTGAGACTATAGTGTTTCCAGCCACAGAATAACTATGTCCAGGTCTTCCACAGGGTTTTGCGCTGTGTGTGGTGGCTCTGCTGTCTCTGGAGCTACCAGTGCTTGGAGATACTAATACACAGTCAAGGCCCACTTTAGGCATTCATGGTCTGTAGTGCTGTGTTTGCATTTCCTCTTGGCAGCTCTGGCATCTCACTACAACTGCTCACCGTCTTCTGGCTGCTGCCCTGGGCTATGCACCAATTGCTGGAGGGCTGCAGCCTCAACCGCAACTTCACACTTTCCTTCATTTGTGACATGGTGCAGCCCTGGTTTCTGCTCTCTGCTGGCTGGGTGCCCAGAATTGGTGCCCCTGCAGTGAAGGCAGGATTTGGCAGTGGGGGGGGGGGGGGGGAAAGGGTTGTATTTGGAGGGAGTGGGAGTGGTGGGTGTCTGTATGCTGGCTGGTGGCATGGTGCCATGTACTGTTCCCCTGGCACTGTAAGGAGCAGAGTAGTATGCTGTGCTGTGTGTGGGAAGATTGATGGCTGCTTCTCCCTCATTGCCTGACATTTGGAGGAGCTTGGGAGGCCTGCCAAGGTAACTTACAGACAGGTGCTGGGATATGTCAGCCATTGGGAAAACTCTGGTTCTCTTTACCTGAGCATGCCCTGGTGGCTGATGGAGATGGGGAAACACATTGCCTGGAGGTCCAAACTCAGCCCCCATGGCTGCTGTGATTGCAAAGGCTGTGTCCTTCCACACTGATGCAGTCCCTATGGGATGCTGTCAGCTGGGTGTCAGCAGGGGCCTCCATTTTGTAGAGGGCTGCAAAAAGAGTGCTATCCCCTAACCACTGTACAGCAGCCAGACCTCTTGCTGGCTGGGACTCTCATTGCCTTGCTGTGTTGTGTAAGCACAGTGCATGCATCCAGAGCTTCTTTATCCTTGAAGAAAAGGAGTGTTTGTACTGGAACAGGAAAGATCACCCCTGGAGGGATTTGACAGGCCTGCCTTGATTCCCTCTTTCAGCTGCTTGTTACTCCTAAGACTCAAGCCCTGTCTGGTGCCTGCCTTAGCGCCAGGAGGGACAGGTGGATAATTTGCCCAGACCAAAGGGGCTAAGGGTGGAAGGAACTTGGGAAGCCAAAAAAATTGCCTCTAATGAAGAGCTTAGGTGTGGAAATTGTGATTAAGAAGTACTAATGAGTCTAGCTTGTAACTCCCACTTGTGAGGAGAGCAAGCCTGTGTGCGTGCGCAGGCGTGCCGGTTGTGGTGCGGGGGACGGCGGCAGCGAGCTGGAGGCCTGGCCATCTGTTTGCTTGTCACTGAAAATACATTCCTGTGTGCCAGTCGTGTAGGAGTCTCTGTTTTGGCTTTTTTTTCCCTTTTCTGAGGCGTATTTACTATTTGGCTGTAGTAACTAGCTACATGCAGCAAACGCTGGGGCTTGGCTGTCTTACAGCAAATGCACAATCGCTGCGTTTAAGTGGAAGTGAGAACTGGAAAGGAAAGTCTTGTGTGGGTAGAGACGTCCCCATACTGCCTGAACTTGCTTTTCTTATCTGTAAATTCTGACATGAGGTGTTTATATAAACCAGGGATATCTCACTTTAAGATCTTCAAGCTATTGTAGCAGCCTTGTGGGCCTGCAGACGCCACATGCTTTGCTTTGCACGCTGTACCACGGCTGCCCAAGTTGCTGGCTCCTGAACTGGAGTCTGCATGTGTATTGAAATAAACTGTTCCATCCACTAAATTTGTGGGAATTGTACTGACTTTCTTTTTTTAGCCACATTGCCCCCTTTGACATCTAAGAATTAATACAATACAATACAATACAACAGGTTGGAAGAGACCTTCAAGATCATCACGTCCAACCAATCCAACCCACCTAAATACAATACAGTACAATACAGTACAAAACAGTACAATACAACCCACCTAAACAACTAAAAAACTAAACCCTGGCACCAAGCACCCCATCAAGCCTCTTCTTGAACACCTCCAATGAAGATGACTCCACCACTTCCACAGGCAGCTGATTCCAGTGGGCAATCACTCTCTCTGTATAGAACTTCTTCCTAACATCCAGCCTAAACCTGCCCTGGTGCAGCCTGAGACTGTGTCCTCTTGTTCTGGTACTGGCTGCCTGGGAGAAGAGACCAACCTCCGCCTGGCTACAACCTCCCTTCAGGTAGCCAATCTACTAACCACATATTTTGTAGTCTTGTACCTGAAATAAGGGGACCTGGGAGAAGGTTATGCCCTTTTCCTGTGTGATTATAGGCTCAGGAGCCACAGAGCTGTGAGGATTAACTATGGATTGAGGGCCCTGTTTCTTAAAGTGCTTAGGCACAAGCAGATGTCTTACGAGATTCTTGGCAAGATCCCTTTACGTTGCTAGTCTATATCTTTAAGTGTCTTAAAATCACTGGGTCCCTGGTGGTCTTCAAGGTGCTGCGCGCTTCCTGCCCAGCAGCCAAGAAGGCCAATGGCATCCTGGCCTGCATCAGGAACAGTGTGGCCAGCAGGAGCAGGGAAGTTATTGTGCCCCTGTGCTCAGCACTGGTTAGGCCACACCTTGAGTCCTGTGTCCAGTTCTGGGCCCCTCAGTTTAAGACGGACATTGAGACACTTGAATGTGTCCAGAGAAGGGCAACAGGGCTGGGGAGAGGCCTTGAGCACAGCCCTGTGAGGAGAGGCTGAGGGAGCTGGGATTGTTTACCTTGGAGGTGGCTCAGGGGAGACCTTCTTGCTCTCTACAACTCCCTGAAGGGAGGTTGTAGCCAGGAGGGGGTTGGTTTCTTCTCTCAAGCAACCAGCACCAGAACAAGAGGACACAGTCTCAAGCTGTGCCAGGGAAAGTTTAGGCTGGAGGTGAGGAGAAAGTTCTTCACTGAGAGAGTCGTTCACCATTGGAATGTGCTGCCCAGGGAGGTGGGGGAATCGCCTTCCCTGGAGATGTTCAAGAGGGGATTGGACGTGGCACTTGGTGCCATGGTTTAGTCATGAGGTCTGTGGTGACAGGTTGGACTTGATGATCTTTGAGGTCTCTTCCAACCTTGGTGATTCTGTGATTCTGTGTGTATGTTGTACACAGCCTGGGATCTTTGCCTCCTTTTATCTTTCTTTTGTGATAGAGGAAAAAAACAAACCAAAAAGACTTGAATGACTTCTCGGGGAGGAAGGATAGCAGAGGCAGTACTGGGACTTCTCTTATCCTATCTGCTGTGTGCTAGAGGGGGAAAATGGGAATGAGCTGACTTTCTGTGCTGAACTGCCTGCTCCCCTAGGGTGGTGTTTGAGCGATGACTGCAGCAGCGACGAGCAGTCCGCCGTGATGGGGGACTGCCCTGGCCTCTCCACTCCAGCAGGGATGGCTCTGGCTCTGCTGCGTGGACAGCCGCTGTTGGCAGCGAGATGACTTCCCCTGATGCTTAAGTTCACGTGGAGTTTAAGCCATCTGTGCTGCCACGGTGTGTTGCACTAAGCACATACTGCTGCCAGAGGAATCACCTGCTCAGCAGGGAGTTGGACCTGTCTAACCTCTCTTTCTTTTTCTTTGTGTCCAGCCCTCAGTGCCTCCAGTGCCGAGCTACAAGCTCTCCATGTCAATCCCAGAATGGCTCCAAGCAATACAGAACTACATGAAGATGCTGCAGTATCCTTCTCCAGCACATGGTCACCAGAGAGAAGGCTGGCTTGTGGCTGGTGTGAATTAACAGGGACTTTGCTGAAGCTAGTTGTGAGGGCTTGGGACCATCTGAGAGTGAAAGGATGCCTTTAAAGATTTGTGATAGCACCTTCAGCACTGAGCTTGTCACAGAAGTCCTCTGGGAGATGTAATTAAATGATACCGAAGAATTTGGCTGCATTGGTGGGAGCAGAAATGCTTATTTTGAAGTTGGTTTATGAGGATATTGTCATAGAATTGTGATGCCAGGAGAAATAATATGGTATCTTGTTTAGTGACTGAGGGAGTAGATGATGATGTGGAAAAACCTTTTCTCCCTTTGCTCTAGCAAGGCCCTGTGGCCTCCCTGAGGACTGCCTACATGCTCAGCTTGCAGGGTGTGCTTCTCATTGGGGTGGGGGTTCACAAGCAGCAGTCCTGACATTGCAGTGAGCAGGCTTGCCTGTGACAAGGGAACTGACCAGAAGAATCCTCTCTTCTGGATGTCCCACCTTGCTTGGGGGGGTCATCAGGGGTGTACACATCTATTCAAGCCTTCCTATGATTGCATCATGCCTAACACCTGACCATTTCCATTGCTGACAGATATTGCTGGAGGAGACAATTGCTGACTCAGATACTGCTCTTCTTTCTATTTTCCTGTTTTCTAAGCTTTTCCTTTTTAGGTGTGTGCTGGTCTGTGTGTCTGTGTAGGGAGCAGTTGTGATGAGGAATGAATGTGAAGTTCTGGTAGGGATTAAGAAAGTATATGTGTGGCAGCTGGAAGAACATCCAAAAATAGCAGGTGTGGTTAGCCTGGTGGGGAGTTGTGGTTGGGATCAAAGTGGCAGCAGGGCTTGGAGCCACAGCAGCTGCTGTAGGGAGGGAGGCTGGGGCCAGCCAGCTCTGCAGGGGAATGGTGCATTTCTTCGTGTTGGCCCAAGGTGCTTACTGCTCACTGGGAGGAGGCCATGTCACACAGAGCTCCAAACATTGTATTTCCCCCCAACCCCAGTGACTGTGAAATCCTGCACTCTGCTATATAGCAGGAGCAGGCTTTAGGCATGAGATTTGGAACCGTGTTCAGAAAAGCTTAAAAGTGGGATGGGCAACAGGATCTGGGTTTGCTTTGAGGGCTAGAATAGGCTGTGTGCTTTGTTCAGAGCCTCATGGATTTGGTCTTGAAGGCAGGAGGGAAGCAAACCTGTGTTTCTGGAGAGCTCTGAACTCTTTCTGAAGTTAGTTCAGAGCATCCTGATGTCAGCTGGAGTTTTTATGTAGACAATGGTTATACACAGAAGCTGTGCTGTTTGTCCTGCAGGGTGCTCTTGCCTCCATGGGGTCACTTGTTTCTGCCCTGGTGTTGCCATCTCAGTTTTGCTGGTGTGAGTGTTCTTCTGAACGTTGTGAAGTAGGCTGGGGAACAGGTTCAACTGCAAAAATAGTGTAGCAAAACTAAGTAGATGGTGTGATTCTTCAAGTTTGGGGGTTTGATTTTGTGGTGTGTTGTTTGTGGCATTTTGTTTTGTTTTTACTGGACAGGTTGGTTTCCTGATCTGATTTGCTGCATTATCACTTGAACATCTATGCTCAAGGAGCACGGAAGAGGCTGCTTTTGGTGCTGCTGCTGCTGCATGGTAGCTTGCACTTCTAGGCAAGTGGTGCTGAGGTTTGGTTGATGTGTGACTGCTGGCATCCTTTGTGATAAACTTCTCAGCTATGCTCCTAGTGTTAGTTGCAGTTCTTTAATTGTACTTACCATTTCAGGTGCATTGTGATTTTGTTCTGTGGTTTTTGTTTCTTTGTTTTGTTTTTTTTAGACAACTGTTTGTATCTCCTAGGTGCAGATGGATGCACTTGCTGTGCTTTTGGTTTGCAGGTCATGACTGAGGTTTGGTTTAGTTGATTAGGTGGTGTTGGATGATAGGTTGGACATGATGATCTTGAAGGTCTCTTCCAACCTGCTCTGCTCTGCTCCATTCTATTCTGCTCTGCTCCATTCTATTCTGCTCTGCTCCATTCTATTCTGCTCTGCTCCATTCTATTCTGCTCTGCTCCATTCTATTCTGCTCTGCTCCATTCTATTCTGCTCTGCTCCATTCTATTCTGCTCTGCTCCATTCTGCTCCATTCTATTCTACTCTGCTCCATTCTATTCTACTCTGCTCCATTCTATTCTACTCTGCTCCATTCTATTCTACTCTGCTCCATTCTATTCTACTCTGCTCCATTCTGCTCTACTCTGCTCCATTCTGCTCTACTCTACTCTATAAACTTATAAAGGACATAAGTTCTTTCAAGCCATGACTGTTTATTGATGGGTTTTGGTAGACTATAAAAGCTTTCTCTTGCCCCCATGGGAGTTGTTGTTATTTTTCAGAATTGCAATATAATAGAGAGTGAGCCTTAAAAGAAAAGAGAATTCACAGCCCTCCAGTGCCAAATATAAATGTTGTTTTAGACAATCTTTTTTTCTTAGCACTGTACCTACTGCCAGTTAATGTCATATAAAAAAGAAGGGAAAAGATTGCTTTATTTCACCTGCATTCTTTATTTTCACCTGTATGGAGAGTCAGTGGGTTTTGCATCCTGGTTTATGTTCCAACAGGAAATCAAAGCCGAGACTCACTGTGTGAACGTTGCTGTTTTATTGTTTGACTGTCCAAATTACTTTCCTTTAATAGACAAAATTCAGATACAATCATACAGGAACACAGTTCTTTGAGATTAGAAAATCCAGGCCTCTGAGTGGGTAAGTGCCTCAGGAAGTGGGTGGTGGACCTGCATCATGCTAGCTGATCGCCTCGGGTGCTTAAGCATGGTTGCACCGTGGCATGGGCGGGCGGTCTTCTCTGTGTCATGGTGCCTCTGGCAGGGGCAAAACTCCCTATCTTTTTGCCTTTGGGGGGAGGGTCTCAGCTTGCTGGCAGGTGGCAAATGTACCCATCAAGAACCAATGACTGAAAGGGCTGGTTTTGCTCAGCAGCTGCATGGGAGCTGCATATCTGAAGGCTAAAGCTGAACGAAGAGAGCTGGCAAAACTCCCAGTTCTTGCTTGTTGGTGTCGGGAGGGCTGCACTGTTTCTATGGTCCTGTATTCTGGTTGTGCTGTAATGCCCTTTGCTGATGGTAGGAGGAGATCACCTGTGCAAAACTCCTAGGGGAATTTTGACATCTCAGGCACTGTCCTTTCCCCTGGAGGATCACAACAGACAATTTAAATTGTGGCCATGCTTCTGTTGCTGCTCATTGGGGTTTTCCTTTCACAGGATGGATTCACATGCTGGTTTGTGATAAGTTGTGCAACACAAGTCTGAACATGTGCACAGGGAGCCTGGCAGCCAGGGTCCCTTGCATGTAAGAACTGCATCACACTTGGGACAGCTCTTTTGCAGGACTTGGTAAACGAGCAGGTCAGGGTGGAAAGTGATGTTGACAACATGCTTTTATTTTAGGGTGAAATTTAGGTAAGGAGAATATAATTACTCCTGTAGACTGGCTGTCTACAGGAGTAATTAGTTCTCAGCTGCCTGTCATTACTCTAATGGTCTGTCACTCTGAATTCCAGTTTCCATCTCAGCTCTGTGCTTCAGGTTTTCACCTTGTTGAGAGCAATCTTTCCCACTGCCTTTCCCTAGGTGGTGTTCACTGCTGTGGTAGAACCCGTTCAGAGGAAATCTTGTGCCTTGGATGATAGATGGGTTTGTAGAAGCTTAAACCAGTTTTCAGGCAGCTCACTCATTTTGAAATTTGTCTCATTATTTTTTACCAAGGAAGTGGAGGATGAAAATGAATTGTGCTCAGCCCTCACCACTTGAAAGGTCGTTGACCTCCTGGGTTAGATGAAAGCCTGGCTTAGAAGGACAGTACTTTTTCCTGGAAGGGAGCCAATATAGTGCTCACAGCTGGAGATGGCTTTGGATCCTCTCCTAAGTGGTGCCATTTCCTCTATTACTTCCTTAGTGTTTGCTTGGGGATTTGTGTCTGACTTCTCTCCTTGTCCTGTCGCTGTTAGAACTTCTGTGAGTGACTTGACATTTAAGGAATTAAGGAACGTGCCTTGGGGCAGCTGCTGCCAGCTTGCTGGGGACAGTTGCCTGTACCTGGTGTGTACTGGGCTTGCGCAGTATTAAGCCCTAAGACCTGTGCTGCTTTTCTCCTTGACCTGATGGACAGGAGTGCTAGGAGTGTAGTGGAGCTGATAGGAGTACAGTTGGCTACCCAGATCCTGTTGTACTGGAATAGGGCTTGAGAACCTGCCCAGTCTTGGATTCTTCAGCGTGGAGAAGGTGAATGTAATGCTGTAGTGTCCCTGAAGGCTTTCCTTTCCTCCATCTGGGGTGTGTGGCTATTTGTAACAGCTGAGGATATCTTTTCTTGCAGTTGTCCCTGGGGATTTGTTCTGCTGCTGCCAAGACAGTTTTCATCAAAACTCAAAAACTGCCCAAACCTGCAATTTTTTTTTTCCTGGGAGATGTGAAAACTGGTTTAAGCTTCTACAAACCCATCTATCATTCAAGGCACAAGATTTCCTCTGAACGGGTTCTACCACAGCAGTGAACACCACCAAGGGAAAGGCAGTGGGAAAGATTGCTCTCAACAAGATGAAAACCTGAAGCACAGAGCTGAGATGGAAACTAGAATTCAGAGTGACAGACCATTAGAGTAATGACAGGCAGCTGAGAACTAATTAGTCCTGTAGACAGCCAGTCTACAGGAGTAATTATATTCTCCTTACCTAAATTTCACCCTAAAATAAAAGCATGTTGTCAACATCACTTTCCACCCTGACCTGCTCGTTTACCAAGTCCTGCAAAAGAGCTGTCCCAAGTGTGATGCAGTTCTTACATGCAAGGGACCCTAAACCGGTCACAACTTTGCAAGAAATCTGCTTCCAGCAGGACAACAGCAGGCATCAGGTGGTGGTGAATGGTGCCACAGCCAGCTGGTGGCCAGTCACTAGTGGATTGCCCCAAGGATCAGTGCTGGGCCCCATGCTCTTCAAAATCTTTATTGATGATCTGGATGAGGGCATCGAGTCCATCATCAGTAAATTTGCGGACAACACCAAGCTGGGGGCAGGAGTTGATCTGCTGGAGGGCAGAGAGGCTTTGCAGAGGGACCTCGACAGGCTGGACAGGTGGGCAGAGGCCAAGGGCAGGAGATTGAACACATCCAAGTGCTGGGTTCTGCACATTGGCCACAGCAACCCCATGCAGTGCTACAGGCTGGGGTCAGAGTGGCTGGAGAGCAGCCAGGCAGAGAGGGACCTGGGGGTGCTGGTTGATGGTAGGCTGAACATGAGCCTGCAGTGTGCCCAGGCAGCCAGGAGGGCCAATGGCATCCTGGCCTGCATCAGGAAGATTGTGGCCAGCAGGAGCAGGGAGGTCATTCTGCCCTGTGCTCAGCAGTGGTTAGGCCACACCTTGAGTCCTGTGTCCAGTTCTGGGCCCCTCAGTTTAGGAAGGATGTTGACTTGCTGGAGTGTGTCCAGAGAAGGGCAACGAAGTTGGTGAGGGGCTTGGAACACAAACCCTATGAGGAGAGGCTGAGGGAGCTGGGGTTGCTTAGCCTGGAGAAGAGGAGACTGAGGGGTGACCTTATTGCTCTCTACAACTCTCCCTGAAGGGAGGTTGTAGCCAGGCAGAGGTTGGTCTCTTCTCCCAGGCAGCCAGCACCAGAACAAGAGGACACAGTTTCCGGCTGCACCAGGGGAGGTTTAGGCTGGATTTTAGGAAGAAGTTCTATACAGAGAGAGTGATTGCCCATGGAATGTGCTGCCTGTGGAGGTGGTGGAGTCACCATCCCTGGAGGTGTTCAGGAGGAGACTTGATGGGGTGCTTGGTTGCATGGTTTAGTTGATTAGGTGGTGTTGGATGATAGGTTGGACTCGATGATCTTGACGGTCGCTTCCAACCTGGTTTATTCTATCCTATCTTGCTCTGAGGGTGACAAGTGCTGCTCTGAGTAAGTTCCCGTGATATGAAAGCTGTCACTTGCTGCAAGACAAAGTGTGTATTTTTGTTGGTTGGGCAGGATGCTGAGCACCTTCAGTTGTCACTGGCTCTTGAAAGTTGAGGCTGTTCCCAGAGTTGTGATTTATTGATATTAAGCATACTGCTTATTCCCTAATACGAGGGCTCAAAGCTAATGAAAGTGTTGTGAGATCTTTGTCAGCCTCTCTCCAAGACAGCAGTGGCTGGACACAAAGAAGCTGAGCACTAGATGGAAATTGAATATTCATAAATTCATGTGAAAGTGTCCTAAAGCAGCCTGGGCATATTAATGAGCCCTTCTATTAAGGGGGAAGGACTTGATATAGAGGTTTGCTGTCAGCATCAGTGTGATGCATGAGCAGATAAAACCATGTGGCTGTGCTTCGGAGCAAGAGCGTAAATTATCAATGGGAATTCATAACATTAAGGGTTGTAGGCTTGCTGCAGTTCAGTATTTACAGCATCTCCTAAGAAAAAGGCACTGCTAGTTACCAACTTAACTTCTAGACTGCCAGACACCCTGTGGATCTGTCTAGACTACAGATAACACTTCTGAAAATGTTAGATTTCTGTTGGCATGATTGTGTGAGTCAGGGTGGTAGAGATGTGATCCTGCAAACTGTGTATGGTGTTCCTGTTGTACTGGCAGACTGTCTGAAAATGTGTCTCTCTCTAACCTTGCCTGACATTGCTGTGTTTGCATGAAATCTGTGTTTACTGGTGTATCTGTATCCACTGCAGGAGTGCTTTGCTAATAGAGTATACAGGTATCCTGACCCAGGGTGGTGTCCTTCGTGTAGCTTTGTGCTGTACCCTTTTCAACTGGGTGGGTGAAGGACACACTGTGGAGTTCACCTCTACTGACCCATGATAGGTGTGTGAGTGTGATGGGAGTGTTTCAGACACTGACAGGGCAGGGTTTCCTTTTCCTGTATAGGATTGTGCTGGAAACCCTGCCTTGTGGCTCTTGTTAATACAACTGTTCTGATGAAAAGTGGTGCCTTTGCCTGAAATAGCTATTTTTTTTTCCAAACTCCCAAGCTTTGATCATGGAAGAGCTTTAGAAGAAAAATGTAGTAATGGTTATAGAATCATAGAATCAACAAGGTTGGAAAAGACCTCAAAGATCATCAAGTCCAACCTGTCACCCAACACCTCATGACTAACTAAACTGTGGCACCAAATGCCACATCCAGTTCCCTCTTGAACACCTCCAGGGATGGTGACTCCACCACCTCCCTGGGCAACACATTCCAATGGCCAATTACTCTCTCTGGGAAGAACTTTCTCCTCACCTCCAGCCTAAACTTCCCCTGGCACAGCTTGAGACTGTGTCCTCTTGTTCTGGTGCTGCTTGCCTGAGAGAAGAGACCAACCCCCTCCTGCCTACAACCTCCCTTCAGGTAGTCATAAAGAGCAATAAGGCCTCCCCTGAGCCTCCTCTCTCCAGGCTAAGCAACCCCAGCTCCCTCAGCCTCTCCTCACAGGGCTGTGCTCAAGGCCTCTCCCCAGCCTCATTGCCCTTCTCTGGACACATTCAATAGTCTCAATGTCCTTCTTAAACTGAGGGTCCAGAACTGGACACAGGACTCAAGGTGTGGCCTAACCAGTGCTGAGCACAGGGCACAATGACTTCCCTGTTCCTGCTGGCCACACTATTCTTGATCCAGACCAGGATGCCATTGGCTTTCTTGGCCACCTGGGCACACTGCTGGCTCATGTTCAGCCAGCTGTCAACCAGCACCCCCAGGTCCCTTTCTGCCTGGCTGCTCTCCAGCCACTCTCACCCCAGCCTGCAGCACTGCCTGGGGTTGTTGTGGCCAATGTCTAGAACCCGGCACTTGGATGTGTTCAATCTCCTGCCCTTGGACTCTGCCCATCTGTCTAGCCTGTCAAGGTCCCTCTGCAGAGCTCTCCAGCCCTATAACAGATCAACTCCTGCTCCCAGCTTGGTGTCATCCACAAATTTGCTGATGGCTGCCTCAATCCCTTCATCCAGATCATCAGTGAAGATACTAAACAGGATGGGGCCCAGCACTGATCCCTGGGGGACACCACTAGTGCCTGGCCTCCAGCTGGATGTGGCACCATTCACCACCACTCTTTGGGCTCAGCCCTCCAGCCAGTTCCTAACCAGCTCAGAGTGCTGCTGTCAAAAGCCAGGTATCTAGTGATACCTAGATACAGCTGTCTAGTGATACTTGTAACTGTGAGTTCAATACAATAAGCTTTTATGACTGGCTTTGCCAGGAGAAATAAGCCCTTTGCAAGCTTCTGTTCTGGGATGTGTGCATGAGCCACAATGAGGACACAAACATCTTTATCTCCACAGATTATCTGGGAAAGCCCCCAGATAGATGTGGCAGATGGGTGTGGTGTTGTGCTGTCCTTCCAGTTAAGTGCTCCCATCAGTGGGACCTATGACTGAAGGAAACACTGTTGGGGAGGATCTGGAGTTTTGACAAATTACAGCTCAGAGGCTGCTGTGTGAAGATGGGGAGAACTCTGTGACTGCAGATGTAATGGGCAAACAATTGCAGTAAGAGAGTGTGATAGAAGCAGTAATGTGGGAGTGATGCAACGAAATAACAGTGAAGAGGTGGGGGGGAGACATGGAAAATAATACTGCTTCAGCACACCTGTTATTAAGGAACCCTGTGGGGCTGTAAAGAAAAATAGGCTCATAACATTTCCAGACACATAGACTGCAGAAGGCATTTGAACATCTGCTTCTTCCTGCACAAAGGGGAGAATGCTAGAGATGTGGTGCTATGTTCAGCATATGGTGGGCCACTGGAACAAACTGCTTCTGAGAAGATTCATCAGGGCAGTAGCTGCTCTGCTGTTTTACCTCCTTTGCTCCTGTTGGTGCCTTTTGCTTCTCTCTTGGCTTTATTGGGGAGAATAAAGCTCAGGAGCCATAGAAAAACTGGGGAGAGGGAGATTTTATGCACCTCATGCAAGCAC
>CM037642.1:1463186-1505797 GCA_015227895.2 Colaptes auratus
GGGAGACCTCATTGCTCTCTACAACTACCTGAAAGGTGGTTGTGCCAGGAAGAGGTTGGCCTCTTCTCTCTAGCCAACCCGCACCAGAACAAGGGGACACAGTCTCAAGCTGTGCCGGGGAAGTTTAGGCTGGAGGTGAGGAGAGAGTTCTTCACTGAGAGAGTCATTCACCGTTGGAATGTGCTGCCCAGGGAGGTGGTGGAGTTGCCGTCCCTGGAGGTGTTCAAGGGGGGATTGGACGTGGCACTTGGTGCCATGGTCTAGTCATGAGGTCTGTGGTGACAGGTTGGACTCGATGATCTTTGAGGCCTTTTCCAACCTTAGTGATACTGTGATACATCTTCTTACCACAGTGTACAGAAGTCCATGCTGGCTTGGTTACCATGTGCTCATTAATTGTAGTGGCCCTTCACTTGCACATAGCAGTACATGTGTAAGGTAGGGTCTGTCAGCCTGAATAAATACTGTGCTGGGACGTCTGGCATGCCTGCCTGCCTCTGCAACCTGAGCTGGCTTAAGCACCGTGCCATCTACCATGCAATCTTGTAGGTGTTTATGTGTTTCTGAGTTATGTTTGGGTCCTTGTGACTTTTCAGAGTTTATTTTCCTGTGGGACTGTTTCACGCTCCTGTACAAATTACGCACAGTGTTACACAAACAGGTATTAAGCTTATTTGGGAGTGCTTGTGTTATTTTCTTAGCTATGTAGTTTACTCGGGTCTTTCTGGAATAGAACTTGCTTTGGTGAAACTCTTCGTGAATAACAAGAGCTGCTTGTGTTTTCTAGTAGTGAGTGCCTGGCTGGGGTATTTTTTTTGCTTGAGGCTGTCTGACTTGCCCCTGGGATCTCTCTGTGTCAATAACTTTGTGCTTAGTTGTAGAATGTATTCCACATGGGCTCTGAATTCTGCATTTTAGTTTCTAGTATCTTCTATGTTAGCAAACTAATGCCACCACGGTATTTTTTGTTTGTGCTGTGAAAGGAAAGGTATAGAGCTTTTTAATTACAGAGGGCAGTTATGATAAATACTGGTAACTAGATTTAAAAGGGCACTGTTTCTGTGAAATTCAACATTCCAGATCCTGACAATGCACTCACTTTATACTGTGCCTTGGAAAAGAAAAAGTGCTTCTGTAATGCTTAATGTGAATGTCTCTCTTCTTTATTCACATAAACGCCTCATTTTTAGGAAGAAGAAAACCACTTCCTTTATGTGAGATGAAATATTGAAAAGGAAAAAAAAAAAGAAGAGAAAGATTCTTTGATACTCTTCTTCTGTATTGGCTGGAGTACTTTTAGGAAAGACTTGTAACACCTCTAAGTGCAAGATTTCCAGATGCTGAATGTGACTTCTGGGGAGTTACATTTTCTGAACCCTAAGTGTCTTCCAGCTATTATTTTCTTATGTTTGAAACCAGATTTTGGGCGGGGGAATTAGGAGCAGGAAACATCTGTCTTTAAGGCCTCTAGATGGCAGTGGCAGTACTCGACTCTGAATTCTCTCCCTGCCTCTCCTCAGGGCATCCTGCCTGCGTCTAATTTGTCCCAGTCTTGATTGCGGTGGTTAGCTCACCCTGTTAGTTTTTGTGTGCATTCAAAGGCTTCCACATGGGCACCGTTCCTTCAAGCTGTTGTAGAAACAAGTGTCAAACCCATTCCTTACTAGCTCCTGGTGTTTGCTTATGAGGGTGTGTTGTGTTTTCTCACTTTGTATCTGTTCTTTTCAGACAAAGTTCACTTTGCAGAAGGTGTGCATGTAAGTGGTAGAAGATGCAAACTGGTGGTATGAGAAATGTGTGTGTATAAGCAATAAGCGATAAATACCTTGCTTGTAAAAGCAGTTTGGCAGTTCATGCTTTCACAGAACAGAATAGAATTAACCAGGTTGGAAAAGACCCCCGAGATCATCAAGTCCAACCTATCACTCAACACCATCTAATCAGCTAAACCATGGCACCAAATACCTCATCCAGTCTCCTCTTAAACACCTCCAGCGATGGTGACTCCACCACCTCCCTGGGCAGCACATTCCAATGGCTAATGACTCTCTCAGTGAAAAACTTTCTCCTCACCACCAGCCTAAACTTCCCCTGGCGCAGCTTGAGACTGTGTCCTCTTGTTCTGTGGTGGTTGCTTTTCCAGAGGCCAGGTTACCCAGGCTTTCCAGCAAGTTTAAAAATGTCATTTAGCCCTCATATACCAAATGAAATCACACTAGGCAGAGAAAAGTACAGGAATTGGTATTTAATTTCAGCATCATTATACTCATCTAGTATTCCTGACAAACAGTCACTCTGTCTTCCTCTCTGGGAATGGGATAATGTTCAAATGCAACTCTCTCTCCAAGAGTCTTTCTGTACCAATTGCTAAATTCTTTAGAGAAATGTACTGGGAAGCTCATGTTTATTTAATTTTTTTATTCCCTTCCCCCCACCCTTTTGTTCTGCCATGTTCACATTATCTTACCAGAAATAAGCATATGTGGTTTAGATTCTGACTGGAATTCCAATGTGGCTGTGTGTTGCCAGATCTGGGCTCTAAATCTCACCTGAAGGAGAGTTTATTAGCTCAGGCTCTGGGCTGTCTTAGCTGTGTTCATAAAGCTTCTGGTCAGGTTGGTTGCAAGAGGAGAGCAAATGTGGTTTTGTCTGTACTGTGAGGAGGGGAACTTGCATTTGTCTGAAATCTGCTGTGTGGGTGTACTCTTATTGGTCTAGTCTGGATGGCCTGCACCCCCTTAGCTCAAGTGGTCTCATGTCACTAGGTATCCCCATCCCTTGCTTTTCAAAGAGTGGCTAATAATCTGTTCTCCTTCATGTCTTTTCCCTTTCACTGACATTGAAGGGACTTCTTGCATTTAAAGCAGCAGTATTTCTACAGTACTTTCTTACTCCTCTTCCATAAACTGTAAACTCCATCCAAATCCAGTTGCAAAATCAAAGATAAAACTTGGGCTAGTTGCCTTTGATTCAGCTCCTTGCTACTGCTACTTACTGTTTGAAGTCAGAACATTTTGCCTGGTAATGTGAATAAACTCTTCACTCTGTTGATACCACAGAAGAAAACAGACACAAGGGTTTACCTCAGAACTTACTTTCTCTGTGTGCAAACAACTGAATGTCTTGACCTTGTTGCCTGTTTTACTGCCTCAGTGGGTACATGTGCCAAGGTGATAAACAAACTGCTACTTGATATCCAGGTGGCACTGCCAAATCGTGGCTTGCTCCATATGTCTCATGCAGGGTACTGTTCTGGAATGACATTTTTGAGACTGAAAGCTGGGCTTCTTTGTAGTTAGTTATTTATTTTCTTGGTGTGCAGGTCCCAACTTTGAACGAACCCCGTTTTAAGTCTCCTTACCTGTAAATCATCGGAGAGCAGCGAGAGACGGGGATTAAAGTGCTGCAGCTCTTGTTATTAGGGAGTAGGAATGCTGAGGTTTGATTTAGCCACCCCAAGCCAGCACTCATGTTTTGGTTTTTAACCTCAGAGCACTGAAAAATGGCAAATCTAATACCACTGTCACAATTTGAGGGTGTGTCACCAAATCGATATTTTTTGATAGCCGGTTAAGAGCAGTTTCATATTACGTACTCTTACCTGTAGTAGGGTCATGCACTTCCTTTTTTTATGGCAAGTGCACATCCAATCTGTTGTATAAAAGGATGTCAGAAACATTTTTGTCATTCTTGTCCTTTTCAGTTCGAAAGGATTTAAGTGGGCTTGATGATGTGACACTTACGAGCCAGTCGGAATGCGGAGGTGAGATTCAGAAGTTGCTTCCATTACATTTGTGGAATTTTAATTATTAGAAACTCCTCATTGTGAGTCAGTGCTTTTTGTGGATGAAAATCCTGACAGAATGAAAGTGGTGTATGTGTGAAATATCCTTGCCATTTGTTTCCAAATGACTCTGCTAAGTTACCGTGGTGCAGTTACTGAGGGCGGGCTTGTGGTAAGTAAACATACTTCTAGATTATGGCAAATGTGAAATAAAATGTGCTAGCTGAAATGTCAGTGAAAGAAGTGCAAGGTAATTCATTTTACCATGTTTTAGCAGTGAAAGAAGGCTCTACATGGTATATGGAGTTAGGGCACTGCATGATTCATAAGTTGACAGTAACTCTGAGTTAATTCAAACCCCTCATTTACTGATTTGGGGACGCTTCATGTTACTGATTTTAAACTCGGTGTTGGTATTTCTTGCAATAGTAATTTGGTTCCTGCTGGTTGACTTTTCTAATAGCACTCATACAGAAAGGGTTAGCTTTACAATTTCCTGGAGCCTAAAGATGAACAGACTTTGAAAGTTTAAGCTGAGTTGGTATCTTCATTCCCAGTGTTAAAATGAAGGCCAGTGGCTCTGCAGGGTTTGTAGCTGATGTTACAAAAAATATGTTTCTATAGGTACCAAAAAATACTTTGTTAGACAGCTTTACATGCAGGGAATTTCTGTGCACAGAGTCTCAGAAAGCTGTGTAAGTGAGAAGGAAGGTAAAATCTTTGGGAAGGGGTAAAGAATTTTGGAGATTCCTAAGGTATGTGAGAAATCTAGAGTAAAAGATAATCTTTCTGACTCTGCTTTCAGGCTTCTCCAGTGACAGTGACCTGATCTCTCTGACAGTTGATGTAGACTCTCTTGCTGAGTTAGATGATGGAATGGCATCCAACCAAAGTTCTCCCAGTAAAGCTGTTGGTCTTGGCCTTACTTCTGAACCTGCGGTACCAAGCACACTGGCACCTGAGCAAGAGTGGATCAAACCTGAAGGAGAGAGGGAGGCCCATAGTTTGTTTACTGGAAGCTTAAAACTCAAGAGTGGCAAACAAGATTATTTGGAGAAGGCAGGCGAGTTGATAAAGCTGGCCTTAAAGAAGGAAGAGGAAGAAGATTATGAAGCTGCCCTCAGTTTTTATGGAAAGGGGGTTGATCTGCTTCTGGAAGGTGTTCAAGGTATGGATCTTCCCATGATGTTTTGCCTTACCTTTGGTGATGTGTACTTGTTTATGGTGTTTTCTTACTTAACACAAGCTCACTGGATTGCAAAGAGGTGATATGAAATGCAGAGTGAGCTGTGACTGGCTTTCATGTGCTTGACAGCTGCTGTTGGTATGAGAGGGAGAAATCTTTAAGACTGAGTGATAATTTAAGGTCTCATCTTCCAAGTGCCAAATATCTCCTCTCTTAAAATTGCAGCACAACCTTAGACTTGCAGGTAAGTAGCAAAGTGCTTCACTTCTGCCTCTTTCCTTTTTATTACTTAGTCATTAATTAATATGTGGCACTTGCAGCACTGTTGAAACATTATTTAATTTACATGGTTAAGTGAGGATTAATTATCCCCATTTTACGCATGGGGAGAGGCAGGCTCAGGTTAACTTCCCAATCACAACAGGATTAGGACTATTCTTGGCTCACAGCCTCTTGCTTCTTCCACTGAATTGTTCTCCTTTTCTAGCTAAAGGATGCAGACAAATGTATATCCCTGCACTGCTAGGAGAGGACAGGATTTTGGTTGTTTATCTTCCTTTCAAAACACTTTGGTGTATTAATATACGTCTGCAAAAGCTGTTGCTAACTGACCAGATGTAACTACATGCAAGTTTCTGTGAAGTCTTCTTGCACCTTGTCAGTCAGGGAGCAGTTTTCCCCCCTTCCATCTTTAGCCCTTGAGAATTTAGAGTGATAACCTCATGTATTTGCTTTTTGTCCAACAGTGGCTTAAAACTATAAAGCACAGGAAAAGGTGTTTTTTCTTTCCTGAAGCAAATTCAGGGTTTTATGTATTATGTTGCTGTCCCACCCAGATCAAATGAGTAAGATTAACATTGTGGCTTTGTTTGATGATATACAGCATGGATACTTTATGCTGCTCTGGATAAATGCTAGTGTACCACAGCACACATAATCAGAAGCCTGTGCTGGAACTCAGTGTGATGCACAGCAGTGTTCCACACCCTCTGAGCAGTTCCAGGAATGAAAGTTACCTGCTGAGCTGCTCTAACAGAGCCTGGAAAAGAAGAGTGGATAGGTTGCTGATGAAAGCTAGAGGCGTGGGCCAGGATATGTGCGTAGCCTTTGCTTGAAATGTCTTACACTTTTTGACATGAGTAAATCCACCCCTTTCTTTCCAAGCTTCAGTGGTCAGTAGGATTACAGCTGTGCTGCTTGTTTGTGGCTTTTCAGTAGCATCCTATCTTTCCTTGCCTATGTTGTCAAAAGATTTCTCATTCCTGGTGTTGAATGTGCTGGCAGTTTTTCTATTGGAGAGCCTAGCTATTCCTTCTTTGCTAATACACTCCTTCATAGACCTGTGTGCCATTCAGTTAGGGTCTTTTGAAGAACATCCTGTTTTGTCATAACTGCTTCTCCCTTTTTACCATGAGGCAAGGCTACTATGATGCAGTTTTAAACTGGTATTTCAAGTTTCAGCTTTAAAACGCTCTTTCTTTTTGAAACTGTTTCAAACTGTTTAAGGCCTGAGCACATCAGTTGAGCTGTTGGTAACCATACATGCATACTTGAGTTGTGTCAGGGGTTAAACACGTTGGCTTTGAGTCCATGGTAATCTTTATGGTAATATGTTTACCTTGAAGTTGTGAAAGGCTTTACTTTCGTGTGTTGTAGGTGACTCATTCATTTGTTAAACTGGAGTGGATTGAAGCTTTACTTATGTTTGCTGGCATTTCCTCCAGGGACTTTTCTACTTAGCTGTTAACTAGTACTCATCCTGCTACCACAGATGACTGCTATTCCTTTTCTCTTGCCACTGGTATCCTTGCTTTTCTGGCTAGGAAAAATATTCAAGGAGTCTTATAAAAAAGTGTGGTATTCTGCCCTGTTTCCCTGATGCCACTCAGTACAGTGGAGGTTACTAACAAATTTATAGTGATGGTACCTATGAGTGGAGGCATTCCTGGTGGAGGAAGAGAGCTAGCACCAGCAACTTCTTTTCAGTCCCTAACATTATATCTGTATAGCACAGGAGGGGGAATAATGGGAATGAGTTGCTTTAACTGGCATCTTATTCCTTGTAAATGTACACAGGCTAGTTCCTAGTGGTCAGCTCTTCTTTCTCCTTTCTCTTTATTACCCTGAATGACTCTGAAGATGGAAAGCAAATCAGTATTCAAGCCCTGCTGTCCTCTTACAATGGATTTGGGTAGATCTAGCTCATCACATTTGCTCTTCTTTTCAGACCTTCTGCAAGGTGACAGTGAGACTCTGATACTCTCATTATAATGACAGGGCTGATTCAAATGCTTCCTAAATACATATACCTTCTCAGGATCTATAAGGAGAGTTAAAAAACCAACCAACCAAAACTCCCAAAACCCCAACAAACCCCCATCTGTATCATACTTTTAAAAGTAGTTACATTGCAAATGTAGTCTATTCAGCATTGATATGTGAATATTTGCTGTACGTTGCAAGGAAAAAATGCCCCTAATCACTTCAGCTATTCAAGTAACCTCTAGTTTCACATGCAGAACAACCTGCTTCTTTCAAAGGTAAGGGTGGTGCAATTGTTACAAAATGGCTCTGGTTTTAGCATAGAATAGAATTAACTAAGTTGGAAAAGACCTCAGAGGTCAAGTCCAACCTATCACCCAACACCATCTCATCAACTAAACCATGGCACCAAGTGCCTCATCTAGGCTCTTCCTAAACACCTCCAGGGATGGTGACTCCGCCACCTCCCTGGGCAGCACATTCCAATGGCAAATCACTCTTTCTATGAAGAATTTTATTCCTAACACCCAGCCTAAACCTCCCCTGGCACAGCTTGAGACTGTGTCCTCTTGTTCTGGTGCTGGCTGCCCGGGAGAAGAGACCAGCCCCCACCTGGCTACAGCCTCCCTTCAGGAAGTTGTAGACAGCAAGAAGGTCTCCCCTGAGCCTCCTCTTCTCCAGGCTAAGCAACCCCAGCTCCCTCAGCCTCTCCTCACAGGGCTGTGCTCCAGACCCCTCCCCAGCTTTCTTGCCCTTCTCTGGACACCTTCCAGCAACTCAACATCTTTCCTAACCTGAGGGGCCCAGAACTGGACACAGGACTCAAGGTGTGGCCTAACCAGTGCTGAGTACAGGGGCAGAATGACCTCCCTGCTCCATTTTCTGCTCTTGATTATTCTCAGCCTGTTTTATGTAAATAATGGAAGTGAAGCACAGTGTTCACATATACTTACACACAAATAAAAGTGACATTGCCTTTCAGTGCACGGCCTTTGCAGATATTGTGACCCCTAGAACCGACTGGAAGTGGCTTTTGCATGTGCAGTGGTAATACGTGTTTTTGCCACGGGGTGGCACCAAGGAAATAGAAATTGACAGCTGAAAATTGTACTCGGGAAATGTGACCAGTGTGGTGGGGGGCAAGCAGAACCATCAGCTAGCCTCTGTGTTTGAAACTCCCCTTAAAATTACCTGGGAAAGGTGATGCTTCTGACTTGTATCTGGAAGATAAGTGTGTCTCTATTGTCACCCACTCCTTTAGGCTTGGTGTAAGATCTACTTAAAACTGCCTCATCAAAATTGTGTATGAATAAGCTTACTACTGCAAGTTTGTAGACTTCTGTCACTAATTTGAAGTCACTGGCTTCCATAAAGGCAGTCAAAGCATCTGTTGCACTTCTGAGTACTTTTCAGCTCTGACCTGATGGCACTAATACTGGATGAGGCAGGTGTTGCATGTACTTAGAGCAAAGAAATGTCCATCCTGACTTTCATCTGTGTGTGTATGCTCTCAGAAGTATAGTGGTGTTAATTATGCTGTGCAAGGTGCATATGTATTTTCCTCTGCTAGTCTCTTGCAGAGTTTTAGTACTAAGTCTTTGAATATCCTATTGAAAGTCCTGCCAGGAGGCCTAAGAGCGTGTCACTTGGGCAGTGACTGCCAGCTGTGCTCCAAAAGGCTGGTGTGTACCGTAGGTTCTGGGCATCTGCTCTTTATAGATCTTGGGTCTATTTGTGCTCTGCACATGCATTTAATCTCAAATCTCTTTGGCAGTGGGAAGGATAATGAATACTTGGACTGGCAGTAGAGCCTTTGGATGGCCAGTGGACTACCTGTACCTCTTGTACCTCCCTATTTCACTTATTCCAGAGCTTTCTTGCATGTGTTGAGAGGGAATAGCTGCCATAATTTCCTCTTTTTCCTCTGAATATGTACTGATTTTGTTGCCCCTCTTGTGTTTTCTGGGTGTTGCTGTGTGCAGGGTTTTGGAGCTTTTGGAAGGCAGGTCTGTAGCAGTTGTATAGGATGGTTAAACAATTCTCCAGCAGCTTAAAGAAGATTTAAATTCCGGAAGGTTTAAACATGCTGAATATGATAACTGACAGAAACTTTGGCTCGCAATCATAGTTAGTTGGTGAGGGGTTTGGAGCACAAGCACTATGAGGAGAGGCTGAGGGAGCTGGGGTTGCTTAGCCTGGAGAAGAGGAGGCTCAGGGGAGACCTTCTTGCTGTCTACAACTCCCTGAAGGGAGGTTGTAGCCAGGTGGGGGATGGTCTCTTCTCCCAGGCAACCAGCACCAGAACAAGAGGACACAGTCTCAAGCTGTGCCAGGGGAAGTTTAGGCTGGATGTTAGGAAGAAGTTCTTCCCAGCAAGAGAGATTGGCCATTGGAATGTGCTGGCCAGGGAGGTGGTGGAGTCACCATCCCTGGAGGTGTTTAGGAAGAGCCTAGATGAGGCACTTGGTGCCATGGTTTAGTTGATTAGATGGTGTTGGGTGATAGGTTGGACTCAGTGATCTTGAAGGTCTTTTCCAACCTGGTCCATTCCATTCCATTCCATTCCATTCCTCTCCTCTGAGCACTTGGAGGTCAATGCATTGCTTCGGGCCTAGCGATGGAAAAAATGCACTTATCAATAGCCAGCCACCAACTTCTAGGCTGGAAGTTAACTGTGTTTTATGTGAAGCAGTGCTTTCCCTGACTTGGGCACAGGACAGAGTTTATATTAGGAAAAAGTATATCAGAATGGTGAAAGTATATCAGAGTGGAGGGTTTTTTTTTTGGTAATAAAGGAGGGAGCCTGTTTGTATTAACTGCTCCACTTCTCCAAACTCAAACTGTTCTCGAGTCATATCCGTTATAGATCTGAGCAGTCAGAGCTGTGTGATAAACACAGTTAGCACCATTGCTTGTTGCTGGGTTTCAGCAACTTCAAGTACATGATGAAACAGGAACGCTTGACAAATGTGCTGAGCCTAATTCATGTAGAAAAGTACAGGATCTGTTCCATGCAGATTAGAAAACAAATATGTTCATTGCTGGTCTGTTACACACAAGGCTCCATGTTACACGTTAACATCTTGAAGGGACATGATCCATTTACTCTGTCAGGTTTGGGGTGTTTATTTTCCCATGTGTAGCAGCTGTGGCTGGGCACAAGGAATATTTATTTGTTTTAGGGGACTGGTTTGACTCAGCAGCATGCACCTTCTTGCACGAAGCACGATGCCTCTTAAAGTCACGGCACCACAAGCTGTTTTCCAGAGATCTGTGCTTTGTTAGTATCCACAACTTCTAGATAAGCCTGCTGGTGTCTTTGAAAGCAGGCTGTGAATGTCAGTTTTGCACTGCTCTGTGCTATTTGAGTGTTTGTCCAATAACAGAGCTGGGAGGAAGAAGAATTACGCAAATTACTGGAACCTTGCTAAAATGCCTTTGACTTTTGACCCAGAAATGCATATACAATGAAATGCTGGGAATACTTTGGACAACTGGATGATATTTTTGGAAATACTGAAACAAACCAACTTGTGTCTAATTGCTGGATTATGATGGGCTATGATTTGAAGCTGTGATGGAGCCAGGGATGCAAACAGGAGCATGCATGACGGAATGCCAAGAAGACAGTACCTTGCGAAAAAGGGAACAGCCATGGTTGTTCCACTAGCTCCTTTCTGGCTTCCAGAGTGAAAAGCACCCTTTTTTGTGTTTTGAATGGCACTTGTGAAGACAACTTATGTTGCAACACAGTGGCTATTTTAAACTCCTTTCACTTAAATCTTCTGAATAGTCCTCATTGAGAATAACAATCTCTTAGGCAGTTTCTGAGCTCCGCAGCAGCTGTGTCTGGTTGGAGCAACACTGTGTGTTCGGAGATGCATCAGGGTGTGAGCTGGTGCCTGCAGGGAAACCCTTAGAGTTGTGTTGGGCCTCACAGGGAGAGGTCAGTGACAGGATGACTGATGAAAGTGTAATCCTCCCTGACCTGATCTCAAACCTCTGATGGTATATCATCACTCACCTTATTTGCTGTGTAGCTTTATGCTTCTGCTGAGGCTGGAACCACTCAAGACAGAAGCTACCTGACTTGGTTTAGAATAGAATAGAATTAACTGGGTTGGAAAAGACCTTTGAGATCATCAAGTCCAACCCATCACCCAGTACCACCTAATCAACTAAACCATGGCACCAAGTGCCCCATCCAGTCTCTTCTTAAAACACCTCCAGGGATGGTGACTCCACCACCTCCTGGGCAGCACATTCCAATGGCCAATCTCTCTTGCTGGGAAGAACTTCTTCCTCACCTCCAGCCTAAACCTCCCTGGTGCAGCTTGAGACTGTGTCCTCTTGTTCTGGTGCTGGTTGCCTGGGAGAAGAGACCAGCCCCCACCTGGCTACAACCTCCCTTCAGGTAGTTGTGGACAGCAGTAAGGTCTCCTTTGAGCCTCCTTTCTTCCAAAGGAGTCAAAAACTATCTCCGTTTCCTGCTATTGGACTGTGAGGATGTTCTGGGACTGTTTTGTGTGGGTCTTTCTAAGCAACCACTCAAAGTACTCCCACTCTCCTAGTTTTTTATACCTCCTTGAAATCACAAGTGCTGTTTTAGAAGTTAGATGTTTGTGAAAGGACCTGTTGTTGACAAGCAGCTAGATTAAGAAGGGATCTTAGAAATACTGTGGCTGCTTAAAAATAAATAATCTAATCCCACTGTGCTGCCAGTGATGCTGAAACCCATGGTAATATGGGCTGTGAGCTCTTCATAACTGAAATGTGCTGACTTTCAAGCCTGTTGCAGACCATACAGAGCTTCTGAGTAGATTAGTGCTATAGGATCCATCACTGTGCAGTAGATGCTGGATGGATTGCCCTGAGTGATGTCATTCTATATGCAGAAGTACTGGATTTAGACACTTCATCATGGCAAAGCAGTAAAATACAGCATCTGCCAGTAAAATATGGTGAAGCTGGTTAATACATAGATAGAGCCAGATTCAGCTATGTGAAAGGAACACTCAAGGCAAAGTTCTACTTAAACTGCAAGACTTTTCTGCACTAGGAGGTTGAGAAGATCTGAAGTGTAGTACCTGCTGCACAGATTAAAGCCTTACAATCCATGTAGATGTGCATTGTGGCAATCCCTGTAAGTCAGTGTTAGGATGTGTTGCAGACAGAATATGTTTGCTTAGCATGTGGCTGTTAGTGAATAAATAGGTGAAGTAGTGTATCCTTTCTTCCCACTTTTTGGTGTTGAACTGACCTTTCCAAGATTTTTGAGTCTGTCTTCATAACAGCTTCTTTCCAGGTTGCTGCTTGTGCTCAGCCTTTTTGACAGACCTCTTTTCCTGTCTGCACAGCCTTTATCTCAGCTGTTGTTAGCCAGCACTTACCTGCAGTGAACTGCATTAATCTTTCTTTTTTTGAGTGTTGCTATCTGGGGTTTCTACCTCCCAACAGAAGACCTAGCAGGGTTGCCACACTTCTTCCAGCATACAGTGTAGACAGAACAGACTGATCTAGGTTACAGGGCTGCTTCTGTCCTTAGGTGGGAAAGTGGAAGTCTCTGGGTGCAGAATGAAATGCCTCAGGTGGTGTAGGTGAGTTGAGGGAAATCACTAGCTGGAATAGAACTACTGCACAGATATGTTTAAGAGCATGATGCTGCCTGCTAACCAGGGCTCCTGTTCCCCCCCTTGCAGCAATTCTTGCATATACAGCTTTTCTCTTTAACATCCCCCTATTCTCTTTTCCTGTTCTCTTTCCCTCTTTTCCCTTCTAGTATCTTAAAATACCCTCTGTAGCTTCAGAGCTGCCTAGAAGGGCTAGTGTAGGTTTGATCTCTACAGGGCCTGACACTGGCTCTTCTGTTTTAGACATTTTAGTGATTGCTCATGGAAAGATACCATTTCCCATAGTAACACAGAAAAGCACATACAAATTATATTTGACACATACATATGAGGACTATTTGACCATGAGGATTAATGTATCTTGTAATTAGTTTTTCATGAGTCTGTTTTTCTTTCTCTCTTTTTTCCACCCCCCCCTCTTTGCTTTATTTTTCTGTAATCCTTTGTGCCTCAGACTGCAGCACCTTTTTCTTTCTTGAAGGGATAGGTGTCTGTGTCTGGGTTCCTTTTGGTCTGAAACAAGGAATATTTGGGGTTGGTCTCATCTTGCTGGCAACCAGCACCAGAACAAGAGGACACAGTCTCAAGCTGCACCGGGGGGGTTTAGGCTGGAGGTTAGGAAGAAGTTCTTCACAGGAAGAGTGATTGGCCATTGAAATATGCTGCCCAGGGAGGTGGTGGAGTCACCATCACTGAAGGTGTTTAGGATGAGACTGGATGAGGCACTTGGTGCCATGGTTTAGTTGATCAGATGGTGTTGGGTGATAGGTTGGACTTGATGATCTCAAGGGTCTTTTCCAACCTGGTTAATTCTATTCTAATTGTAATTCTAGTTTGGACTTGTCCTTTTAGTCAAGATGGAAGAGGGCAGAGAAATTGGAAGATCTTCTCTTGCTTTTCTCTGGTGGTGGCCTGCATAAACTCTTTCCTTGCTCCAACTCTCTTCCTGTGACGCTTGTGTTGTAGAATCTGCTGTTGCTGTCAACATTTTGTTTCCTGATCTGTGCTAGGGTGCCACTCCTTGTGCTTTTGTCTTGCAGTGCTCATAGGCTTGGGGGTTCCCCCCCCCCTTATTTTTAGGTAGTTTTATAAGGAAGACTTCAAGAATATTTCTCAATTGTGAAGTCTTACTTTGGTAAAATACTTTGCAGTTGAAGAGTACAAGTTTTAGCAGATGGATGAGAAGTTATCATAGAATCAATAAGGTTGGAAAAGACCTCAGAGATCATCAAGTCCAACCTATCACCCAAGACCTCATGATTACTAAGCCATGGCACCAAGTGCCACATCCAATCCCTTTTAGATCACCTCCAGGGATCGTGACTCCACCACCTCCCTGGGCAGCACATTCCAATGGCAAATCTCTCTTTCTATGAAGAACTTTCTCCTCACCTCCAGCCTAAACTTCCCCTGGTGCAGCTTGAGACTGTGTCCTCTTTTTTCTGGTGCTGGTAGCCTAGGAGAAGAGACCAACCCCCACCTGGCTACAACCTCCCTGCAGGTAGTTGTAGACAGCAAGAGGGTCTCCCCCCTGAGCCTTCTCTTCTCCAAGCTAAACAACCCCAGCTCCCTCAGTCTCTCCTCACAGGGCTGTGCTCGAGGCCTCTCCCCAGCCTCATTGCCCTTTGCTGGACACATTCAAGTGTCTCAATGTCCTTCTTAAATTGAGGGGCCCAGAACTGGACACAGTGTTCAAGGTGTGGCCTAACCAGTGCTGAGTACAGGGGCACAATGACTTCCCTGCTCCTGCTGGCCACACTATTCTTGATGCAGGCCAGGATGCCATTGGCCATTTCCTCCCTGAAATAGTGGGTGCTCCATGACCGTTTTGTTTTTTCTGGGTAGTCACGTTAGAGTTTCTTGATAAACAGATGTTTGTTGATTAGTGCTTCTGTAAAAGTTATGTTTCTTAAGGTCTTGACTGTTACTGACTCCTTTACTGGTCAATCAGACACAATTCACCCATGCCATTCTTCTGTGCAATCTTCTATGTAACCTTGGTACATATTGCAATTTTTCAGATTTTCTACAAGGTGCAGAATTTGTAACTTCACAAGAAGTGCAGATCTCTAAGTACCTCAGGCAACCTGCAATGAAGATGATGTATGAAACATGTAATAGTTATGAGTACACTAGAAAGTTGGAAGAAGAATTATTAGGTGTTCACTCTGCCATGCATTTGTGCTTCAGCATCCAAGGTTTAATGTTGATGTGGCTTTTTTTCTCCTTGGTTTTTAGAATAGAATAGAATAGAATAGACCAGGTTGGAAGAGACCTTCAAGATCATCACGTCCAACCTATCAATCAATCCAACCCACCCAAACAACTAGAGCATGGCACCAAGCACCCCATCAAGTCTCCTCCTGAACACCTCCAATGATGGGGACTTCACCACCTCCCTGGGCAGCACATTCCAATGGGCAATCACTCTCTCTGTATAGAACTTCTTCCTAACATCCAGCCTAAACCTCCCCTGGTGCAGCCTGAGTCTGTGTCCTCTTGTTCTGATGCTGGCTGCCTGGGAGAAGAGACCAACCTCTGCCTGTCTACAACCTCCCCTCAGGTAGTTGTAGACAGCAAGAAGGTCACCCCTGAGTCTTCTCCTCTCCAGTCTAAGCAACCCCAGCTCCCTCAGCCTCTCCTCATAGGGCTTGTGTTCCAAACCCCTCACCAGCTTCATTGCCCTTCTCTGGACATGTTCCAGCAAGTCAACATCCTTCCTAAACTGAGGGGCCCAGAACCGGACACAAGACTCAAGGTGTGGCCTAGCCAGTGCAGTGTACAGGGGGAGAATGACCTCCCTGCTGCTGCTGGCCTGATGCAGGCCAGGATGCCATTGGCCCTCCTGGCCACCTGGGCACACTGTAGGCTCATGTTCAGCCTCCCATCAACCAGTACCCCCAGGTCCCTCTCTGCCTGGCTGCTCTCCAGCCACTCTGACCCCCAGCCTGTAGCACTGCATTAGGTTGTTGTGGCCAAATGTGTAGAACCTGGCACTTACATGTGTTCAATCTCATGCCCTTGGACTCTGCCCTTCTGTCCAGCCTGTCAAGGTCCCTCTGCAGAGCTCTCCTACCCTCTAACAGATCAACTCCTGCCCCCAGCTTGGTGTCATCTGCAAACTTACTGATGATGGACTCAATGCCCTCATCCAGAGTACAGTACTATCCTGAAGCTTCAAAAAGCAATAAGGAATGGTTCTGATAAATGTGGTGCATGTTAATAGATTGTTGACTCTCAATATTAAACAAAAAGGGTGGACAAAAAGATCACTTTGAACTCTTTTACCATAGTTGGTCTGGCTTTGATCTTATTTTTTAATATTTACAGGTCTTTTTCT
This sequence comes from Colaptes auratus, assembly GCA_015227895.2. Classification (NCBI taxonomy): domain Eukaryota; kingdom Metazoa; phylum Chordata; class Aves; order Piciformes; family Picidae; genus Colaptes; species Colaptes auratus. Next base: position 1,479,389 of record CM037642.1, read on the forward strand.
GCTGCAGAATTTGGCCACCATCTCAAAAGAGCTCTTCATTTTAATGTAATGTAGCATGTAGTATACTAGAGATGATGAGCTAGCAGGCTTGTTTCACAATGCCAAGCTGCTACCTGCTGTTAAAATCTCTAGCATCTTCCCTTGATGCTGAAGTGTCCATCTACCCAGCACCTGCCAGATTTCACTTAAGTAATTGACAATTAAAGATACCCACTCTTCTGTGAAAGTTGGTGGAGACTTGTTCCAAAATCAGAAGCTCTTCCCTTTCCTGAAATAAAATTTTTTTGGGGGCTATAAAACTATGTCCAAAGTGGTCACAAACCTGTGCTGGATTATGAATTGCATTGTCACTTACGGTGTGCCTGAGCTTTTGTTTGGCTAATATGGACAAAGGAGTCCGCTTCACATGATGTAAGAAGTGTTTGCCCTAAGAAGAACAGAGGTCCTCTTGAACCAATTAGGCAAAAATAACAGCTGGGCTACCCACTAATAAGGAAGGTGCTGCTAAACCTCTTTTCATTGTGAGAAGAAATAAATCTTTTAAGGCTTACTCCCTTGCATTTTTATAGAGAGCAATTCTTTGAAAAATCCAGCAATCCAGCTGGGTGATATGTGCAGGAAGACTGTGAAGAAGATAAAGAAACTTGTAAAAATAAAAAATGGTATTATAGCTGTTAGATTTGGCAATTATAAATGTTTCATTGAAGATTTCACTATTTAGAGAAAGTTTTACTGTTTAAATTGTTAAGAACGTGGAGTTTGGGGTTAGCACAAGGCAGTCTCCCACAAGTTCCTTGTAGCTTGTTCTACATGAGCACATTACATCCTGAAGCAAATCTCTTCTGATATCTTCTTTAAATAAAAGTAGCCCACATATATTTTTAGCAAGTCTGAAAGAAAAGCAGGAAGATTCAGAATATGGAGGTTACAGAGGATTGGGGCAGCTAATGCTAACTCTTTAGCCTTACCTTTGCTGTGGAAATATCCACAGCCCAGTCAAGCCGCTAGTTAGGTAGGGAATGCACTAATATTATCCTGACAGATTGGCTCTGCCTGAGGAATCCCTTTAATGCCTGGTAGGGCATGATTTGAAGGTGGTCAGACACAAAGGGAGCAAGAAATGTTTTGAATTGCTAGGTGGGTGCTGTAGACTGTGATTTACTGACTGTGCTGGTGCTATAGACTGTGATTTTCTGACTGCTGTATACGTGTTAGTGGCGAATGGTGCCTACAGCTATCTTTGTTACCAGTCAGTAAGGTGCTCATCTTCCATAGGTATCTTCATCCTGAATCTGTGGAGAAGGACCAGAGCCAGTCTGACAACTTTTAAGCTTCTGAGGTGTGTTGTGTTAGTAGTGCCTCAGGTTATTTGGGAGAAAAGGACAGATTTGTTTTTCTTCTCATGGTCCTTACTGCCCAGATTTTTGAGATTTGAGCTTAGTTGCTGTAACTCCCTTTTAATAGCTTTTTTTGCTATGAATTCCTCAACAGAAGTAATTTTCTTGTGTGGCAGAATTACAGAAGATTTGATGCCTGAATGAGCAGTTAAGTGAGCTGAACATTTAACACTCCAACACTTATTTAGCTCAAAGATATGTACTCTTGTGTGGTGCTTTGTGGCGTGAGTAGAAGACTTCTGAATAGAAGATAAACAAAAACACTGCTAGTTTCTCAGATCTTACTGCTGTTTACCTATTCTGTGGAATTGCTGCTGCTTTGTATTTTTCATTCAAGTCAGTGGACTATGGGGAAACAAGCAGGCAAGTCACAGGCAGAATAGAATAGAATAAACCAGGTTGGAAGAGACCTTTGAGATCATTGCATCCAACCTATCATCCAACACCATTTAATCAACTAAACTATGGAACCAAGCACGCTATCAAGTCTCCTCCTAAACACCTCCAATGATGGTGACTCCACCACCTCCGTGGGCAGCACATTCCAATGGGCAATCACTCTCTGTGTAGAATTTCTTCCTAACCTCCAGCCTAAGTCTCCCCTGGTGCAGCTTGAGACTGTGTCCTCTTGTTCTGGTGCTGGTTGCCTGGGAGAAGAGACCAGCCCCTGCCTGTCTACAATCTCCCTTCAGGTAGTTGTAGAGAGCAATAAGGACTCCCCTGAGCCTCCTCTTCTCCAGGCTAAGCAACCCCAGCTCCCCCAGTCTCTCCCCATAGGGCTTGTGTTCCAAACCCCTCACCAGCCTCGTTGCCCTTCGCTGGACACCTTCCAGCAAGTCAGCACGGTTATTATGATATTTGTGGTTTTCCTTTGTGAAATCCTCAAGATCATTTGAATGTTGCTGGGACTCTCTGTCTTTGTAAATATATTGTAGCTGAGCTGTCCTTAGAAATAAAAATTAAAGAACAAGTTTTGAATCCTTGGCTGCTGTCCTAATGCCCTGGCTACTGTTGCTTTGGTCAGCGGGTGGCCTGGTCAGCCTCTCCAAAGCCAATTTTTCATGTTAAGATATCTTTATTTCTTTGAAATAGGCAAAGCCTTTGGAAAATGAGGGAGCAGCCTGCTTGTGCTCGTGTGGATGAAGGCTTATATGTGCAACAAAGTAGCTGTGGAGTTTTTATATTCTGTTTGCAGTAATAGTAAACAGAGCATCTAAAATAACCACTTGCACATTGCAACAAACACATCATCATTTGCTTAAAAAGAGTTATAATTACAGTTGACGAAGCATGGACACCATAAAAAATGCATTAGTTTGGCTTGACACATTAATTACCTGTTTTTGCAGATGTTTTTATATATTGTTGTGTGAACAGTTTACAAAATAATTACAGGAAAGTCATATGGAAAATAAACTAAGTGGGTGGTTTCTCGCCGTAATATTTTCATTCATGTGGATCTGTGAGGCACAGCTGCTCTGCAGCAAATGCAGAGGGAGAGGGATGGGGAATCTTGAGGGTTTTTTTTTTATTCTAAGGTCTCTATGATCAGCTTTGCTACACTCTTATATCTTCCTTTAGCAGGGGAGTTTTTAAAACGTGTAAAATGACATTACTGATTTAATCCCAGTGATCGGGAGGGGGGAGGGGGGAGAAGCTTTGATCCTGATCAGATGAGATGTAAAGCTTCTGGTATCTAGGAAAATAAATGAAAAAAAAAATCAATATTATTTTAAGCAGGATGATCTTTTCTGAGCAGTTGTAAAGATTCAGCCGAAGCTTTGACACAGTTTAAGCATTTCCTGTTTGCTGCCATTTGAAGGAAAATGCATTTCAAGTTTAGATTATATTAAAAAGAGAGATACCTCATTAGATACCACAGAGTGGAAATAGGAGCTCAATATGCTCACACAATGTTTAAATCAAAAGTTCTTAACTAGGAGTAAATTAGTTGGTTATGTTTGAGAATAAACCATGAAGATGTCCAGAGAAGGGCAACGAGGCTGGGGAGAGGCCTCGAGCACAAGCCTGACGAGGAGAGGCTGAGGGAGCTGGAGGTGTTTAGCCTGGAGAAGAGGAGGCTCAGGGAAGACCTTATTGCTGTCTACAACTACCTGAAGGGTGGTTGTAGCCAGGTGGGGGTTGGTCTCTTCTCTCAGGCAATCCGCACCAGAACAAGAGGACACAGTCTCAAGCTGTGCCAGGGGAAGTTTAGGCTGGAGGTGAGGAGGAAGTTCTTCCCAGAGAGAGTAATTAGCCATTGGAACGTGCTGCCCAGGGAGGTGGTGGAGTCACCGTCCCTGGAGGTGTTCAAGAGGGGATTGGATGTGGCACTTGAAGCCATGGCTTAGTAGTCATGAGGTGTTGGGTGATAGGTTGGACTTGATGATCTTTGAGGTCTTTTCCAACCTTATTGATTCTATGAACATATTTATGTAATTCATATCCTGTATTTCTGTACAGATTTCTGTGAGATATTGGCTGCTTAGGTGGGAATTTGCATTGGAATGTAACTTTATATATTTTCATGGTTAAACCAATGTTAAAAATAGAAAGCAAAAGTGCCAAAATTTTGCTTCTTGTGGCAGTTCAGGCTGGGTGCCTTCTGGTGCTGCCACACAAGTTACACCTCCAGTGTCTTGAGGGTCCAGCCCAGTAGGTGGACCAGGAAACAGCCTGTTTCATATCCATAATATCCTGCTCCCTATAAATCCATCTGCAAAATCCTTTTCTTCCTCTTTCTTCTCTCTCTGCTCCCGTGGGAGATGCTGCATATCGGGTAATGGTGGGGGAGTATCTCAAGGATAATGCCAGGAGGAGAAGGCAGGGAGGCAGTTTCAGACCTGGCCATCTGAGACTAGTCTCACAGTAGTGGGAAGAGCAAGCCCTGGGGGTTTTGGGTACACCCTCAGGTTGCAAAAAGGGAAGTGTTGGGAAGCTTTGGGTGTGCTGTAAGGGCCTCTCTATGCTTTGGGACTCTCTTGTCACTGTGCTTTGTAGCTTCTGTAAATCACTCACTGCTTTTCCATTTAAACTTCCATCACTTCTGCAATCCATTTGTGTGATGTCATTCTTTTGCCCTTCTCAGGGGGCAAGAGAGGATCTGCCTGGCCTCAAACCAGGACTCTTCTATAAACCCGATTCTCAGACATCCACCTGTTAAGGAATTCAGAGACTGAACTGTTAATGGTCTTAATCACAAACATGATGGAAGAAGTTGTTTGTAAATCCACTCCCCCTTTTATGGCTGAAGATTCAACTAAGTGAGCAGTTTGCAAATGTTATTTAACAAATTACTGAGGAAGGAAAAGTAGAAGGAAGACAGGAATTAATGTCTTGTGAAAGTAGGGAGAACAAAGACAGCTCTGAGGGGACATCCTAGTTTGTTTGCATTAATTACTGTGAAATTACTGAGGCATTAAAAAAAAAGGCAATAAACATCCAAACTAAATGCACATAACTAACAATTAAGCAGCAAGCTTGACTTTTATTGTAGCCTTAGACACTACCTTAGCAGTTTTTTAGCAGTCTGCTTGAAGGAAACTGGGTAAAGAGTTTATTGTGGCTGTGCAAATGATTTGTTTTCTCTGAGTATCAAAGAGAATGTGGGCAATCACCAGTGGATCACTACAAGAAAGCTTTGTGGTGCTGGAAGGTGAAGAGTGGTGATGAGAGCAGGAATGTTAGTCATGTTTTAAGAAACTGCAACACTCACTAGTGAAACACTCTGGATCTGTTCTCTTTTGATAAAGCCAAATCAAACAGTTGAGTGTTTCTGGGTTTTATGGTACTAAGGGGAAATAAGACTGGCAGCCTTTTCTAGGGGAATTTCACCAGGAGAGTCCCACCAAATGGAGGCTTGTATTAGAGATGCTGAACCTGGCACAAATCCCCTTTGTCTTTAGAATCATAGGATCAGTCAGGGTTGGAAGGGACCACAAGGATCAGCTAGTTCCAACCCCCCTGCCATGGGCAGGGACACTCTACACTAGATCAGGCTGGCCAGAGCCTCATCCAGCCTGGTCTTAAATACTTCCAGGAACGGGGCCTCAACCACCTCCCTGGACAACCCATGAGAGAAACATAGCCATAATATTGCAGAAAATAGTGAGGAACAGAGCTTCATAAGAAGGTAAGGCACACAAATACAGGGCTCAGCCAGACAAGCATATTGACCAGGGGCCTGCATGAGCACAAATGGCCCATGCAATTCCCATCTCTTGGTTTCTTATACTTGGCCCCTTCTCTGCCTTGAACCCTCCCTTTCCTTATCTTTAGTATCTCATAACGTCTTGCACATTGCCAGCATCCTCCCCATGCAAACCCTCAGTATGTAGTGCATGCAGCTTTTACACAGTAAGTTCTTTCCTCAGCTGTTCCATAATAAGTTTGCTCTTTTTTATGAGTCTCATTCTTGATAACTCACAATCTGGTTTTTTTGCTTCTTTTTTTGTTTCTTTAATCAGTTACCAGGTCTCTGGTTAAACTTCTTCAAGATTACCTTCAGAGGTTCCTTTCATAGCCCATTGATCAGTGCCTCAGGAGTTGTAGTCTTCATTGTTGTCTTTGTTATCTGCTGTTGGGTTTTGCGTATTTGTGTGTTTAATTTATTACCTCTCCTGTTCCTTTCCTTATCTTTCATGTTCCTTTCATTATCTTTCATGTTGAGTAGCTGTTAGGCAGATATCCTTGCAGTTCCTTGCCCTTTTGGAACATCAGTTTGTGCACCTGTCAGTGCAGAAGCTTGACGCAGCCAAGGCTGTGTTTCTGCAAGTTTTGGATGGGCTCTTTAAGGCCTTGAAGAGACTGTCAGGGCCACCTGAATTCTCTGCTGTTGTTTGGACATCTGAGACATTCTCTCTTAACTATTTTTTATCATGCTAATCTTAATTCTCTGCTATATCAGTTGTGGTTCATAGTCTTTTTGCTTGGCAGTTGACTGGTTGGGTGTTGTCATCCCAGACTGAGTCTGTTGTAACAATGCTGTGAATGCTTAAACATGAACTAAGTTTTAGAGTGAATACAGAATTGGTGTGGTTCTCGTGGCATTCTCACCTTTTGCAAGAGTGTGGGTAAATTAGATGTAACACAGTGGTGGTTCAGCTGTCTGGGAAGTGAAGTGGTTGGAGCAAGTGCTGCTTCCTTTATTCCTGTGTGACCCCAAACCAACAGGCAAGGAGCAGGTAGCTGTGAACAAGAGTTGCTGGCATGTTTCATGTTGTCTTCTGGCTATTGATAGCACTGCTGTCTTCCCTTTATACTTAAGAAAGCTGTTTTATCAACATGAGGAATCAATCAGGTTTCTTCATTGTTTTGTTGTCTTATTGTGTCTTCCATTATTGAGGGAAGTATCACATTTTGTGTGAGTACAACATTTGGATCAGTGATTTGTTTTGGTTAATAATCATAGAATGATTGAGATCATGGAATCATAGAACCAATAAGGTTGGAAAAGACCTCAGAGATCATCAAGTCCAACCTGTCACCCAACACCTCATGACTAACTAAACCATGGCTTCAAGTGCCACGTCCAGTCCCTTTTCAATCACGGTGACTCCACCACCTCCCTGGGCAGCACATTCCAATGGCCAATTACTCTTTCTGGGAAGAACTTTCTCCTCACCTCCAGCCTAAACTTCCCCTGGTGCAGCTTGAGCCTGTGTCCTCTTGTTCTGGTGCTGGTTGCCTGGGAGAAGAGACCAACCCCCAGCTGGCTACAGCCTCCCTTCAGGGAGTCGTAGACAGCAATAAGATCTCCCCTGAGCCTCCTCTTCTCCAGGCTAAACATCTCCAGCTCCCTCAGCCTCTCCTCATCGGGCTTGTGCTCCAGACCTCTCCCCAGTCTTGTTCTTAGTGTTACCATAGGAACATATATCAGATTATAAAAAATGAGGTAAGACTTTGTATTGTTATTTTTGTAGAACTCTGAGATCACAGTTCTTGCATTTTATAGGCTGCATATCTGTAGGTTGGTTGTGAATAACCCAAAGGAAATATAAAAAGGTAGAATCAGAGCAGTCATGAGCTTTGATTACTCAGTACCACACTTTCTTCTTTCCCATTGAGGTGAATCAAGTCCAACTCGCCGAGAAGCTGTGAAGAGGAAGACTGAAGAATACCTTATGCGTGCTGAGAAGATTTCCAGTCTCTACCATAAATCTTCTGAAGATGCATCTGTTTCTGTGGTAGGCTTTAATTTCTCTTTTTTCCTGAACCAGAATTGAGTATAGTTATATTGTCCTGTCTTTTAGCAAAGCACATTTGAGGCAGACGTTCCAAAACTGTCCTAAAATTTCTCTTGGAGGAGCCTGAGGAGTCTTTTGATGTTATATTTCTGTTGCCATTCTTTCCTGATTCTTGTTGGTTGCAGTTCACAGCATTATGAAGACTGCTTGATCTAATACAGGCCTGGGTTTTTTTTCACATGCATTCCTTCTGCATAGTTTGTGATGGAATATGTGTTTAGTCATTCTAAAGAATTTAAAGGTAAAGCAGAAAACCTTAGCAGAATGTAAGATTTCTGTTGACTTCTGCATGAGAATATTGCTTGGTCTTATAAGGAGTGAGAAGGCTGTTGGTTTCTTTAGCCTGGCACATAATGGTGTATCAGTCAAGCATGTGGCAGGGGAATGAGATGAATTTCACACAGAAGTAGTAGTTACTCGACCAAGGGTTCTTCTTGATCCCTTCAAATGTCTGTCTTGGGTAAGCTTGAGTGATCAGCTTCCTCTTGATTTTTGAGGAGTTTCTGTAGAAACTTTCACATTCTTAAGCAGAAGCACCCTTATCTGTACTTGTACAAAAGACAAACAAAGTGTGTTCCAAGATACCTTCAATAAATTTCAACTTTGCCCTTCCCCAAACAGTTCCTTTGGGACTTACCTCCTCTTTATAGACTTTTACTGCAGTCATGCTAAACTGTGTGTGATTGTCAATGGCCACCCCACTGTGGTAAACACACAAGTTACCAACTTCTTGTCCCTCCTTTTATGTCAAGTGAGGGCAAAAGGGGCAGAAGATCATTGCTGCTTCTTTTGCACAGATCCACTCATTTTTGAAGGGTAAGCTTTTGTATGTTGAGAGCCCAAAAGTGCAATTTTGAAGATGTTCCAAATGAAATATGTTTTGTGAAACTTGGAGTCTTGCTGCTGCTATGAATTGTGCTTTGAACAATTTAGTATTTTGGACTGATATGAACTCCTACCAGGTAGTCTTTCTTTAGGTCAAACATCCCTGAAAATGGAGGAGATTCTATATTGAATGAAAACCTCAGTGTGTTTGGAAACCACAGAACAAGAAAAGAAACAAACCACCAACAGCCCTATTTTTGCCCTTTTACAAGTTTAAAAACTAATTGTGGTTGGGAAGAAGTAGGTTGCATTTTTGTATGGGAACTTGAGAGGTGAAGTATTTCCTCTTTTATGCTGTACTGAATAAGGCACATGCCTTCTTTCCAGATCCATAGGCAAGCAGGATTAATTGGGTTAAGACAAGGGGAAAAAAAAAGTACTCTAAAAATGGTGAGAAGAGAAAACCATTCTCCTTCTGTGTTGAAAAGTTAGGGCAAAGTTGACTTTGCACAAGTGAAATGTTGCATGTGGCTTATTTTCACAAAGAAAGCTGAATTTCCATGGTCTGGCTTTGTTTGGCCTAAGTCTCTCTGTGTATGTTAATATCCTTTATTTGCTGCTGTCCAGAAAGCATTGAAATGTGCTAGCATCAAGGGCAGGTGGTGCTTATGGGTCATGATGGTTGTGATGAAGAGCAGCTTGTCTCCTACTTGATGGCTGAAAGCTGAATGGGAGAAGGACTTACCTCACAAAGTTATTGTAAGGGTAGTGATAGGATCCACTGAAAAATTGGTATGCTCTGTGCTTGGATTTGGTGTCTTAAGGGAAGTAGGGAATCTGACACTGCATGTTGGCTGCTGAGCAGACCTTAGGTACTGCTTTGTCCTGTTTACTGCCCAAGATAGCTTATATTGAAGTTAGCATGAATTATTCCACCCCACACAAACAGTGATAAATGCACTGAAGCAACCTGCATCTATAAACTGTGATTTGTGGGAGATACAGTGGAAACATGCAGGTACTTTATGTCCTTCTCCTAAGGAAATTAAGTGTAGAGTGTACCAGGTTAGCCTCTATGCCTCCTTGTGCTGTCACTTTGCACCAGCTTGATGTTTCTCTAACTGCTATTTACATGCCATGGTCCTGATGGGGTGAGGCTGGTCTGTTACCACTGGCACCTCCTGCTGCTGTAGGTCATGCTGATGCTTGAACAGGATATGTATGTTTAAATGATGCTGTGTAATACCTTTTTTTTGCTCACATGCATCTGTAAAGAGTTCTCTCATTAACTCTTCTGTGCTGGAGGGACACTGAAGTCTTTGAGAAGAACCACTGCACACATGGGAAGCCCTCTCTAAAAGCATGACCAGGTGCTACACCTGGTAGCCCAGCACAGTTTGCACCATACAACTGAAACTGGGTTGCAAGAAAATGATTAATTAATAATTTACCCTAGCAATACCTGTGCCTGTATTACAGACTGTGGTTTTGCTGTGGAAAGCATGGTTCAGTGCAGGGAGCTTCATGGTCAGTAATGGTGCTGAGGTTGCTTGCACCTTGGAGAAAGTGGTCTGACTAATAAGCCAGCATGAGTGCTTAAGGCAGCATGTTCTTATTCATGACCTGATGTTAGGAGGCAGAAGTCTGTTGTCACACATGCCTTTGTGTTTCACATTGTGCCCTCACAAGGAACCACCACAGTGATCATCAAAACTAGACTCATCTGTCCTTCTTGAATGTTTACTACTTTTTTTGTCCACCAGGCCAGAGAAATGTCCAGAAAGGCAAAAGAGCAGCTCAGAAGTGCAGGTTCAATATTGTCCTGCACCCACTCAGCCTCTCATATATCCAAAAGCCCTGGGTTGCCAGCTACGCTGAGCCATGTGCAGGGGTCTCAAGCCTCCAAACAAACCCCAGGCCACCTATTTGCCATCTGACACCATGTGAAGGTGAGGCATGGTGGCATTTTCTCTGGGGACCTGGGGCAGAAAGGAGTGAGACAGACCCTTGCCTTTTCTGAGACCACACTTCCCTAGAGAGAAAGGCCTGGCATTTTCAGAGCTGAGAAGGAAAAGTTCTCTTCGATGCCCTAGAAACCAAGCAAAGGACAATAGCAGATTGTTAATTTTCTTGCCTCAGCAAAAAGCCAACAGTGTAGCCCTCAAGGATAGCGTACTTAGCAACCACCTTGCTGCTAGCAACTCTTGAGTGGTGAAGAGAGGAGTATAAGTGGAGGCATTTGGAGAACCCTTGGCACTGTTAAAAAAAAGGTTAGGGATAGAGGGCTTCAGGGTGGGTAGAAGATTTCTTAAAGCTGAATAGAGGCACAGGGAACTGATGCTGCTGTGACCAACCATGAACTGGGAACTCAATTGGCAGGGTCTTGTAAACAGAGAGAGAAGTGTTGCCGTCACTGTAGGAGATGTGGAGACTGCTTCTGGAGGCTGTAAACAGGCATGTAGACGTTCTGGAAATACAAGCTGCAGCAAATGCTGTCTTTCCCTTCCTCCTCTGGCACAGCATGGCAGTCTCGAGGGACTTCTCGATGACAAACTCTCAAGAATGCTGTGTAACAGCAGCAGGCCATTTTGCAGGTTCTTAAGCTGTAATTTCTCTTCTGCTCCTTTATAAGTAGCACCTCTGGGGAGCCACCTCCAAGCTTGAGTGGAAGCTGCAGCAGCAGCCTTTCAATCACACTGGACTAACCGTCAGAAAGCTGCAGTCATGTGTAGCTGTCAGCTGTAATGCCGAGCACAGCTACGTGTGCAGACTGTGGATCTATTTTAACTTTGTTGGTATTTTCATAGAATCAGTAAGGTTGGGAAAGACCTCAAAGATCATGAAGTCCAACCTGTCACCCAAGACCTCATGACTAACTAAACCATGGCACCAAGTGCCGTGTCCAATCCCCTCTTGAACACCTCCAGAGACAGTGACTCCACCACCTCCCTGGACAGCCCATTCCAATGGCTAACAAATCTCTCTGTGAAGATACTTTCTCCTCACCTCAAGCCTGGCACAGTTTGAGACTGTGTCCTCTTGTTCTGGTGCTGATTGCCTGGGATGCTTTTCTTTTTTTTTTTTCTTTTATACTATTTTATTTTTATACTATTTATTTTACTTTTATACTATTACAAGAGGGATCTGGAGGTGCTGGAAGGTGTCCAGAGAAGGGCCACGGGGATGATCAGAGGGCTGGAGCACCTCTCCTGTGAGGACAGACTGAAGGAGTTGGGGCTGTTCAGTCTGGAGAAGAGAAGGCTCAGAGGTGACCTCATTGTGGCCTTCCAGGATCTGAAGTGGGCCTACAAGAAGGCTGGGGAGGGACTTCTCAGGCTCTCAGGTAGTGATAGGACTAGGGGGAATGGAATGAAGCTGGAGGTGGGGAGATTCAGGCTGGAGGTGAGGAGGAAGTTCCTCCCCATGAGAGTGGTGAAGCCCTGGAATGGGTTGTCCAGGGAGGTGGTTGAGGCCCCGTCCCTGGAGGTGTTTAAGCCCAGGCTGGACGAGGCTCTGGCCAGCCTGCTCTAGTGTGGGGTGTCCCTGCCCATGGCAGGGGGGTTGGAACTAGATGATCCTTGTGGTCCCTTCCAACCCTGACTGATACTATACTATTTGAAATGATTTCTGATTCTACTTGCACTTTTTTTTTGTATGTTCAGGATTGTGTCTTTTAGTGCCGTTGTAAAAACTGCTGCCTTTTAAAATGTCAATTATTTGTTTTGTTTTGAAAGCCATTTAGTAACAAGAGGCACATGCAAGCCTGCTGCCCAAACAGGAAGAGCAGTCCTTCATTCTTTGTGATTTTCATAAGATATTTTACTTCCTAAAATTCATATGAAATGAGTGTAAGTTACATGAAATGCAAAGAAAATGCACTACTCTAGTTCTGTGAGGTGTTAATTTGACATAAGAAATTTGCTCTCAAGGCTTCGGAGATCACATCCAAGATGTGTCCCAGCATCAGGAAAGATACAGTCCCCGACTGGTGATCATCAGGAGCCTTCTGAAGTAGAACACAGCTCTGTCTGGTTCAGAGGCATGCAGAGATGCAATGTGTTTTTCTCTTGGTGCATTGTGAGGAGGGGACCAGGGTTTTCTGCCTGACCAGGGGAACTGGAAGATCTTTCACATCCATGGTGTGGAGCTTCACACCCCAGGCCAGCAGTATCTGCGTCAGAACAAGACATCTTGCTGCAACTGAGTGTCTGGGCATCCTACAGCTGATAGGTACTGAAGTCATCAGATACAGACCTCTGGATGGAGACGATGGATCACATTTTGATGTGCAGCTCTGCACTGGTGTTAATGGAAGCACTCTTTATTACTCTTGGTCAAAGGTAGCAGCATCAGCAGTAAAATAATTTCCATCAAATGGTGTTTGAGTCACTGGGCTATGGATAGTGCTCTTGCCTTAAATGAGGTTGTGTGAGAGGCTCTTCCTCATGTTTGGCTGGTGTTCTACTTCTCTTTCTCCCCCTGCTCTTCTAACCACTGGCAGTGCTTCCAAAGCTGAGGCAAGAGTTCTTGCCATATTTCTTTGTATAGCTTGCAAAACTAGAATCTTCTGAAGGCAAGTGATGGTCACAAGCTGCTGAATCTTTGCTGAGGCTGGTATTATGATCAGTATCATCTTTTAGAACATGATAGCCAAGAGGTAGGGGTGGGAAGGGAGCTGGTTACTCAGGTAACTCCAGCTGTGCAAAACAGAGTGTAATCTGGAAATGGTTTTGAAACATATAGATCCTAGCCACAGGAGAGAACATCTTGGGGATACCTGGGTAGTGTGCTGTTTGGGCAGTCAGAGATAGCCTGCTACTTCCTTTAGAATATAAATGCCTTAATTTCTAAAGGCAAATGGAGCTGTTGACTTTTTTATTACCCTCCTTCCTGTATTTGTTTTTATTTTTTATCTCCTCTACTTTTAATGAGAGCTCTGCTTTCTAGTTATTTTTTCTTACTGCTAGCTAGATGCTGAGCCTGGATTTTTACTCTATCCAGAGGAGCAGGCAGATTCATAGAATGCTTAATTGCTGTAGTTCTGGGAATTGGTATTTAGAGTTTGCTTCACAACAGAATGTGATGCTTACCCACCATTGAGCTCTACTATTAGGCTTCGCAGCAGTGAAACCCAAGTACTATAAAGGGTGAAAACTAACCTGAAACCGATAAAAATGGAGAAGCTACTGGGAGCTGTGAAATTGTGGGTATGATTGTAAATTGTTTTGAGGTATGAAGTGACTGTAAAGTGCATACATGAAATGCAGTGTGTGTACACAGCATTACTGACTGTGCCCTGATTAGCATAGAATAGAACAAACCAGGTTGAAAGAGACCTTCAAGATGATCACATCCAACACCACCTAATCAACTAAACCATGCACCCCATCAAATCTCCTCCTAAAGACCTCCAGTGATGGTGACTCCACCACCTCCCCAGGCAGCCCATTCCAATGGGCAATCACTCTCTCTATGAAGAATTTCCTCCTAACATCCAGTCTGAACTTCCCCTGGCGCAGCTTGAGACTGTGTCCTCTCAGTGGTGTTTTAGAGAAGGACCCAAGGATATGTGCTGGGTTCTTGGCTCTTCAGATGTGATGGGTGCAGAAACCTGATTCTCCAGCATTTTTAGCTATTAAGTTCTGTAGAGATGTATGAACTTAATTCATGTCTGAGATATTTATGCATAAGAGGGAGTTTTAAAAGCTTGATTATCAAGAAAATGGTTATAAAGCAGATAGAAGCAGAAATCTTTTGTAATAGTCCTAGGGGATTTGGAAAAAACTCTTTCATTAAATGTGTTCCTTATAATACTTTTGAAATCTTAGAGTGAACAAACTGTGTTAGCACAACTCTGTTTCAAAGCAAATACTTCATTATTGCAGAAATACTGCACACTCTCAAAACACAACCTAACAAAAGAGCTCCTCTGACCTTCCAATAGCTTGCTGGAGTGGGGACTCTAAATTAGGTTTAGAGGAAAAAAAAAATAATGTAGAGGTTTTTTTCTTCTTCATGCTGCAACCTTTGGTAATGTTGTAGAATCTGGGGTGTTTCTCTTAATCACTGTTTGTACTTTTGCTTGGCAGTGTCTGCATGACAAAACTCTTTTAAACATCAGGCCCAGTAGGAGAGCACAAAGGAAAGGAGCACTGTTCTCCATGCTTTTTGACCATGTGTTTATGATCCTTTCTTTTGAGTTTTGCAGGCAGTGGTTAAAGAGGTGTTGATTTGGGGGAAAGAATTTGGAAGGTGAGAAGGTAGTTGACTGGCAGCATGAAGGGGAATCAATTTTGGGGAAAGCTTCAAGGAGGTGCTCTGGCCTTTGGGAATAGCACAGTAAGGATGCTGAAGGGAAAACATGAGTGAAAGGAACAAAGGAAATTAACCTAGTTTCAGAATCTTCGTTTTTTCTGGAAGTTTCTGATTGTAAGGGAAGATGTCTTGATTTTGTCTGATACTGAAACATTTAATCCACATCATAATTGCTTCCCAGCAGTTCTCCTTTGTGATGTATTTGTTAAATATTTGTCAGAATGCTGACAAATTAGATAAATGGCTTATTCCTCTTAGAAGCCTAAAAACCACCGAGCTTCACCTTCCTCTACCTTTGTGCAACAGAAGTGTATTGGGGGAGGCCAGGCTATGCTTAAAAAGAGTTTGATGTTCAACAGCTCAGCAAATAAAGCTACCTTCTTTGTGAAGGAGAGATCCAGCTCTGTGCTTCTCATGGAAGCTGCACACTGAATCTGTGGAGAAAGATCTAATGAATTCTCTCAGCTGGCAACTGGAAACGCTCTGAAAGTGTTTGTTAATGTGCCAGATGTGTATGTGGTGCTTAAGAGGTTGATTCTTGTCCCAGAAGACTTCCACTTGAAACGTTGTTCCCCTTCTCTGACACATGAGCTTTGAGATTGCCCTGAGAAACTACAAAAGATAGCATGGAGAAAAATCTCTGCATATTAACTACCTGAATAGTTAGTGTTGTGACCGGTTTACACACATACTAATTTCTGGATTAATGCCACATAGCTGCAACCTTTTCTAAGGCAGTTTCAGGAATCATTCTGTTTGTGTGCCTTTTTAGAAGGATTTCTTAAAGTTAAACAGAGAGCAAGGGAGCCTGGTTTATAGTCCTGTATTTTATGTTCTTCAGACTTACAAAGCTTCTTTTATGCTTTCTCCTCCTTAGTGATGTCTGAATTATTTTATGTCCAGAATACCTGCAAGGCTTTGATAGATTATTGTGGTGGTCTAAGAACTGAGTAATTGATTACCAGCTGCCATTAAGCCTAAAATGTATGAATATTCAATGTTTTTTTTCCTTTTAAAAGTTTTTGTTACCAGTTTTCTCTTGATTTTTATTTACTTGCAAGGGTTTTTTTGTGGTGGTGTTGTGTTGGAGTTTATTTTGTTTGTTCCCCCCCCAACTAAGGACAAACAGAAAACTTCTCCTTTCATCTTCACTCTCTCTGATTTATGATAAATTTAGTTTCCTTCAGCCTGGCATTTGCTTCAGCAGGCAGTCTTCCTTCAAGTACCACCCTGATTGATGTATAATCTTTGATATCTTCCATTAGCCTCCAGGATCACTAAGTTCAAGGCCCTCTTGGAACCTAAGGAGCCCTGCCGAGGAACTGAAGGCCTTCAGAGTCCTTGGGGTGATTGACAAGGTAATTCTTCAGTGTCTCTTCAAGAGTTCAGTCATAAATCGACTGCATGCTGACATTTTGTCTTTGAAGCTGTGGATCTTAAGGATATGAAACAAAAGGGGAAAATGACTCAGATACATCTGCACTTTAAAATAACAAAAGTAGAAGAAAAAAGGCTTTTATCTAAGCAATTCATGTAAGGTCATGCAAAATATATTTGAGCTAAAGGATAAGGTACATGTTTGGTAGCATTCAATAGAATAAGGCCTGTTTTTCAGAAACAAAGTCATAGTCACAATACTGGGGTAAGGATGAGCTGAATATTCTGGTGGATGGTTGAAATGCAGAAGGGTAGAAATTCTGACTGTCGAGCTGTCACGTGAAATGGGGGCTGGGGAGGCACACGACTCTTCGCCTTCCCTGAGAATGTGGAAATGACATTCCCCACCAAGGCAGAGATTCAGTAATGAAGCCAAGCTTTCTTTCTTTTTTCTTTTTTCTTTTTATTTTTTTTTAATTAGTGCAAACAATATCTTCCAAAATCCCAGGGTCACACTCCTCTGTAAACAGTCCAGAGCCATACGGGCTTTTTGCAAGTGTCATTAAGAGACTGGAAGAATTGCTGCAGTGGTTTGATAATGCTGATTAGTTATCACCTTACCCAAATACTTTTAGGATGATGTATTATTCAGCAGTGTGGCAGTGGCTAATGCAGACAGTAAAGGCTCATTTCCTTTTTGCTGTGCCAGTTCCCTTGTGCCTTTTGGTAGTTCTTTATGTAGTTCCTGGATTGTGCATGGTGTACTGATGCATGGACAATTTATGCATTTCTTAACGTGCATCAGAAAACCTGTAGCTAGTCTCTTAGGGTCTGTATGTCTCTGTTTGTTTTTACTTGTTGTACTGAGCCTAGCCATGGGGAATGATTTTTGGTTTTCTTTGCCTGTTTTGTTGTAATTATGTGCATAAGTTGATAACTTCTCCTTGGAGGGCTATATACATTAGGTTTTATGGTTTGGTTTTATAGCATACTAGGTTTTCTCAGCTCTGACTTCGTATTCATTGTATCTTCTTCCCTCAGTTGTAAGTACAGAATTTGGAATAGAATGGAATGGAATGGAATAGAATAGAATTAACCGTGTTGGAAGAGACCTCTGAGATCATCAAGTCCAATCTATCACCCAACACCATCTAATCAACTAAACCATGGCATCAAGAACCCCTTCCAGTCTCTTCCTAAACACCTCCAGTGATGGTGACTCCACCACCTCCCTGGGCAGCCCAGCTTGTGTTCCATGTTGTATATGCATCAGAGAGACAAGCTGGAAAGATCACCCATCTGTTGGATTAGGAGGCACTAACTAAATTAGTATCCACCAAATGAAGACAGTAGGCATAGACTTTGTGAATTAGTCTGACAGTGTGAAGCTACAGAAGTGTTGCATGTGAGCCATGGGTATAAGATTAATGAATAATGACTGGAGAAGATGTTTGGTGAGAATGAAGCACTCTTGGTGTTGTCGGATCTCCTAGATCTCTCTAGGCACAGCTCTGTCCCAGGAGAGAGATGAATGTGTCCAGGTCTTTGAGCTAGAGCTGAGAAGAATCAGGGCTCTGGTGATGACAATAATGTAGGGTCTTAGTGTTGGAGATGTGTACCAGGAGTAACAGCCCTGTGTATACAGCTGGTGTAGTCATGTGTAAACAGTATCTTAGGGGTTAGAGTTAATGTTTAATTATTGTATGTAAAAAGTGAGCAATATTATTCCAGGTGTCTTTGAATTATCACAGTATCACTAAGGTTGGAAGAGACCTCGAAGATCATCGAGTCCAACCTGTCACCACAGACCCCATGACTAGACCATGGCACCAAGTGCCACGTCCAATCCCCTCCTGAACACCTCCAGGGATGGTGACTCCACCACCTCCCTGGGCAGCACATTCCAATGGCGAATGACTCTCTCGGTGAAGAACTTTCTCTTCACCTCCAGCCTAAACTTCCCCTGGTGCAGCTTGAGACTGTGTCCTCTTGTTCTGGTGCTGGTTGATAGAGGTAGTTGTAGAGAGCAATGAGGTCTCCCCTGAGCCTCCTCTTCTCTAGGCTAAACAACCCCAGCTCCCTCTCACTCTCCTCACAGGGCTGTGCTCAAGGCCTCTCCCCAGCCTTGTTGCCCCTTCTCTGGACACGTTCAAGTGTCTCAATGTCTTTCTTAAACTGAGGGTCCCAGAACTGGACACAGGACTCAAGGTGTAGCCTAACCAATGCAGAGTACAGGGGCACAATGACCTCCCTGCTCCCGCTGGCCACAGTTTCTACATATCTGCTTCCAGATCCTCCTTATTATGTACTTACTCTGAGTGTGCTGTTTTCATGTAGTTTTAAGTCTTAACAAAGTTGTAGGGCAAATGAAAAGCTGCTCTAAGCTCAGTCTTCAGCAATAAATGGATGTGAATATGAAGAAGTGTGCACACATCTGTGTGTTGGAGACTGTGCCTCTGCTTTTGGGTTGGAGCACCATCTTCCTTCCTTCCTCACCATCACTGTTCTTTGCCACCTTCTCTGCTTGCAGATGCCCCAGGGAGGTTGTGGAGTATCCTCTGGAAATGGTCAAATGCCAGGTGGATGACATAGAGTGTGTGTTCTTGAAAATGGATTCTGATGTTCAGGTCCAGTGTGGAAGATGCCATGCTTTGGCCACAAGTCTGTAACATGCTCAGCATCACCTAGAGTTTTGCCTGAAAATAGCCTTCTCCTATTCTAACCCTGAGGGAGCTGCTTTGGTTTCAGCAGAAAATTGATGTGTAAATAGCAAGGTGCCACTACTATTTTTTTTTATTGCTGTCTGGCCTAATCCTCTAGAAGACTGGTTTAAACACACTGACTTAAAAATGGTGATGTTTGGTTTGCAGACTTGTTCTCCCACTGCTGTGTGAAGCCCAGAGTGGTGTCTGCTGACTGCAGTGCTGCCTCGAGAAAACCAGCTGTTAACCTGCACTCCATCAAATGCTGAAAGGTTCAGTGCTTTCCCTTAGAGTAATGTCAGTCTTTGTTCTTCTTTTGAAGCCCCTTGAAGTGTTTTGAATTGGCTTCATTTTCACAGGCAGAATGCTTGTTGCTACCTGAAACTCTGGGTTTTTCAAACTATTTCAGCCGAGGCAGTAAATGATTAGACACTTAATTTTAGTCTCATTTATTCCCAGTGTGCCATCTTTCCCTCTGTCTGCCTTTCCATCTTCCTTGTCACCTGAATAATTTTTGCTGTGTTGACCCTTTTCTGCTGAATATGAGAGATCTTAGCATTATTAGACTCATTAAAATGCTGTGAAAAGTCACAGAATGACCATGTCTCTGCCTTGCCTCGCATCCTTCTGCTTCTGCTCTCATTCAAAGGCTGTGGTATAAATCCATCTACTTTAATAGGCCCTAGAGGACCTACACTTTGCTTGAGGAATCCAGGTTTCTTCAATTCTACTGCTGCTTCTGTGTTTGCTCACTTCATGGTGCCAAAGGTTAACTAGGTGATGTCTGCAGGTATTGTATGTGTTTATTGTGGGAACAGTCTGAGTAGATTTTTTTTGTCATTACTAATTACAAAAGTCGCTTTTGTCCTGCACAGTTATAGACTGTGAGGTGCTACTAACTGGGCAGCAAAGCTCTTCTTAGTGTAACCAGACTGGAAACAAGCTAATTTCTGAATGTTAGAATAGAATAGAATAGAATAGAATAGAATAGAATAGAATAGAATTAACCAGGTTGGAAGAGACCTTGAGATTGAGTCCAACTTATCTTCCAACACCATCTAATCAACTAAACCATGGCACCAAGCACCTCATCCAGTCTCTTCCTAAACACCTCCAGTGATGGTGACTCCCCACCTCCCTGGGCAGCACATTCCAATGGCCATTCACTCTTTTTATGAAGAACTTCTTCCTAACATCCAGCCTAAACCTCCCCTGGCTCAGCTTGAGACTGTACTGTTACCACCAACCAAGAATTATCAGTTATTTCATCAGTTCATGTATCTTAAATCAAAAACATTGCTAACAGAGTAGCAAAGAGTTTTGCTTTTGAAATTAGCCTAATTAAAAATTAAGGGTGCATATTCTGTGCTGAGTTTCTGCCCCAGGCAAATCTTTCCTTTGTAGCTACAACTGGCCCCTGAAGAAACAACTTTGTGATGGTGTGCTGCTGAAACTTCATAATGCCGTTTTGAACGAAATTTCTTTTCTTTAAACCCCTCTGTTGTTGCTCATTCGATTAAAGATTCAGCTTGAAAGCAGAGTGCATTAAGTAATAACTCTGCCTCTGTAACCAATGACTGTCTTTTATGTCTCTTCTGCCCTTCCCCTAGTTTCCCATCAAGCCATATTGTCTATGTTGGCATGGTGTGGCTGTGATCAGTCCTTCTGCAGATGTCTGTAAGTTTAAGTTTGAGGTTGTTGTTCGACACGCTGTTTGTTAAATTTATTGTACAAGCTGAAGCCTTAAAAAATAAAACACTCTCATCAGGGCCTTACTGAAATTATTTGGGAGTTTTCGAAGAAGGTCCTGGAATGAAATAACTTATTTGCTGAAGAGTTGAAAGCAATTCTGTAATGCTGAGTACAGGTTATTTTTTGTGGCTGTCCTGCTATCCTGAGAAGTCATAACCCTGATTCTAATAGATTGTGATTAAACTGACCATAGAAAGATGCAAAAGAACCACATCAGTGTTATTATTATTTAGAAAGTGTGATTTCTACTTGTCTGCTTGATGAGTGGAAGTGCCAAAAAGCAGAGGTATAGAAAAAAATACATATAAGGTTTGCATGGATACTCTGTAGACCCACAAATGGATTCAAACAGGTGATTAGTGTGTCCTCTTGTTCTGGTGCTGGTTGTCTCTTCTCCCAGGTGACCAGCACCAGAACAAAGAGGACACAGTCTCAAGCTGTGCCAGGGGAAGTTTAGACTGGAGGTGAGGAGAAAGTTCTTCCCAGAAAGAGAGATTGGCCATTGGAATGTGCTGCCCACGGAGGTGGTGGAGTCACCATCCTGGAGGTGTTCAAGAGGGAGGGAGATTGGATTGTGGCACTTGGTGCCATGGTTTAGTAGTCATGGGTGTTGGGTGATAGGTTGGACTTGATCTCTGAGGTCTTTTCCAACCTTATTGATTCTATGATTCTATGATGATTTTAATCAGAGGATAGGAGAAATGGGCTCCTTTTATGTCAGGTGTGTTCTGTGTGTCTGTTGTTATAAACTTGAATGTCTGGCATTTTAATTTTGAGATGAAGTTAAAGACAGTTGCAGTTGAGATTTGACCACAGCAGGGTTTTCTGTCACCTGGCTCTCAGGTGCACACTGCCAAGCATCTTTAGATGATCTTATGGATTTGAATGAGGACTGTGTACACATAAGAGGTATGGGGAAAAAAAAGGGCTGTAATAAACAGCATGATTGTGTGCAGACATTCATTCTGTTTCATTGTGGTGCTTAAACAGAAGCTGGTTGGAAACACATTATAATGAATTCAACCAGCTAACAAGTTTTCCTTATCCAAACATGGCATAATGGAAAATAGCACTGGCAAAAATGGTTAAAAGTCTTAAACCAAGTAATAATAGTAACTATTAATACAAATAAAGAAACTTCTAAGAGCTTGTTTCATGTTTTGATAACCTTTTAGTTTCTTAGTTGAGTTGCCAAGTCCTAGAAAATCAAATCAACTACAGAATTGAAATCAAATCTGATTTCTTGGCTCATTACCTTCCTTTCCTACCTCCACAGGATTATTCCTGTGCTACAGTCAGGTTTCAAACCACGAGTAACAACGCTTGCTTTACTTCAAAATCAGATCTGTCTCTCAGCTAGAAATAGTCCTGTCCCTTTCCCCTGCCCTCAACACCCTCCTCTTGTTTTCCAAGTGGCATTTCTTAGTCTCTTAGTTTCACCTGACATAAACCAGTCCTAAGACTGGGTAAATAAAGCAGTGCAGATTCTGCCTTTCCTGTTATAAAACAGAAATTAATTCATTAAATTTCCAGTGCAGCCTGAACTGTATGATTCTTATGGGCTCCAGAAAGAGATTATTTATCACAGTATCGCCAAGGAAGAGACCTCAAAGATCATCGAGTCCAACCTGTCACCACAGACCTCATGACTAGACAATGGCACCAAGTGTCATGTCCAATCCCCTCTTGAACACCTCCAGGGACGGTGACTCCACCACCTCCCCAGGCAGCACATTCCAATGGCCAATTACTCTTTCTGGGAAGAACTTTCTCCTCACCTCCAGCCTAAACTTCCCTTGGCACAGCTTGAGACTGTGTCCTCTTGTTCTGGTGCTGGTTGCCTGGGAGAAGAGACCAATCCCTTCCTGGCTACAACCACCTTTCAGGTAGTTGTAGAGAGCAATGAGGTCTTCCCTGAGCCTCCTCTTCTCCAGGCTAAACAATCCCAGCTCCCTCTCACTCTCCTCACAGCACTGTGCTCAAGGCCTCTCCCCAGCCTTCTTGCCCTTCTCTGGACACATTCAAGTGTCTTGATGTCCTTCCTAAACTGAGGCCCAGAACTGGACACAGTACTCAAGGGGTGGCCTAACCAATGCAGAGTACAGGGGCACAATGACTTCCCTGCTCCTGCTGGCCACACTATTCCTAATGCAGGCCAGGATGCCATTGGCCTTCTTGGCCACCTGGTCACACTGCTGGCTCATGTTTAGGCGGCTGTTAATCACCACCCCCAGGTCCCTCTCTGTTTGGCAGCTCTCCAGCCACTCTGACCCCAGCCTGTAGCTGTGCAAACTATTTATTGAGACATTTTCTTTTAAACTAAAATACTTTCAGTTTGTCTTCCTAAATAACTTACTATGTAATTGGTGCCAGTCAATTGCTTTGTGATGCTGAGTGGCATTTTGTATTGTAAACTGTATTCTCTAGTAAAACCTGCCAGATATTAGAAATATTAACATAGGAAATATATTTCACTCTTTGTCAGTTGTTGGCCAGTTTTAGTTTGGTCTAAGGAGGTGGACTTTGGTACCAGCCAAAAAAGTCAAATTGAATGTATGCATTTGCAGTATTGAAAGCTTTGCCATTTGTCTTTTAAGTACACTGTTGTTACAAGTCCCAGAATATAGGAGTGTAAATTCCTGAAGTATAATGGTTTGAAGGGAGGAATAGTTGCAAACTGAAGAGAATTCGTATTATACAGGTACAGGGATAAGCAATAATAGCATTTTTAAATATATATATTAGCTAAATGTAATCTCTTTTTATAAACAACAGAGGGAGATGAGTGAAAGTCTCCTGGTGTAATCTGAAAAGTGACAAGAATAAATCTATGTTAAGTAGATCTTTTAATCCTGCTAGCCTTGACAGCCAGCACAGCTGAAAGAGTGGAGGGAATTGCATGTCTGCTTCTGTCTCATCACCACAACGGTGCCTTGAGTGTGGCACCCAGCTGTGTGCAGCCTCTGCTAAGGTTCTCTTGCAGCCACAAGTATTCATGGAAGGATCAGGTGACCAGCTTGACTCATCCTGGTGGAATGAGATTTTTCCAGCTGGTGAGGTGAATGCAAGGAGAAGAACCTAGGCGATGATCTGATATATCTTCGCTTGCTTGCACAATGTTTCCTATGGAATCTGTCCTATGATAAATGAGCATTTTGTGTAGGAGGTAAGGACCAGAATAAATAGATGGCTCACTTGTAGTATTATTACATTATGTGTGTTCAGTGTAGAATGGCAATTGAGTTAAAAAAAATGGAGCTGATTTTAAAGTAATCTTTTAGCTCTGGTGTGTCTTTAAAACGTTTGTGGTATCTGGTCCAGCAGTTAGAGAACCTATTCTGTATTCTTTGATCATGCACAAGCTATTTTTTCAGCTCATGTTAATGATCTGAAAGCCACATTTTTGTAATCAAATGTTTTTGAGGAGCTTGGTTTTGTGTTAAGACCTACTCAAGTAAAGACAAAGCACAGGTGTTCTGTGCCACATCCTAGGAGTGTGGGAGACTGTTATAAAAAAAAGACAGTATTAGATGTTGGGTGAAGTGAAAAGGAGGGAATAAAACCCAGAGAATAAGGGTAACTAGGGAAGCAAATGTCTGCAGTGTCTTAGAGGACTGCATTTATGTTAAAGCCACGGCAGGAGAGCAGTGTGTTTAGAGCAGTCCTTAGTTCTTCCACTGTTGTCCCTGCAACCTTGGTTGGGTGGTGAGAAGGGTGACTGATGGTTCACCATGTTCTTTTTCCTGGTGACTTGCCTGTTGCCTGCCTCTGGGTTTGTGATTCCCTTATGCTGACTTCTGCAGTATTCCTTTAGTCTCTTATCTCAGGGCTTTGATGCATATGTTCTGAAGGTGGCCACCGTGACTTTGGGTGGCAGCAGATGGTAAACCTTCCGGCAGCCACCGGCTATACTGGTGTTAAGTTGGAAACTTAACGTTTGATGAAGATCAGTAGTGCATATGAAAGGACTTTTATGGCAGAATATCTTTTAATTAAAAATAAATTAGCATACTGAAACATTTGCTAATTCTCTGCATTTGAAGGATCCCAGAATTAACTGCTTTCTTAAAGCTAGACTCTGCTTATTTACCAGACAGGTTTTATTTTATTTTGGTCCAATTAATTGTACCTCCTATATTGAATTGAATTTAATTTATTTTCCACTAAGCTGTTGGATGCACTGTAAATCAAATCTAAGAAGCTAATTTTTTAAGTAGCTGCTGTCAGCATCAGAATAACCCTTGACTTAGAGGGGAAAAAATAAATAAATTATAAGTAGAAACTCCCAGGCAAGCAGCCCAGAACAAGAGGACACAGTCTCAAGCTGCACCAGGGGAGCTTCAGGCTGGATGTTAGGAAGAAATTCTTCACAGAGTGATTGCCTATTGGAATGTACTGCTCAGGGAGGTGGTGGTGTCACTATCAGTGGAGGTGTTTCAGAGGAGACTTGATAGGGTGCTTGGTTTAGGTGATTAGGTGGTGTTGGATGAAGGGTTGGACGCGATGATCTTGAAGGTCTCTTCCACCTGTCTGTTATATTCTATTCCTATCCTATCCTATCCTATCTATCCCCTATCCTATCCTATCCTATCCTATCCTATCCTATCTATCTTTGGCATCATGGAGGAGTGCTGCTGAGATGCTGCCCTGCAGTGCAGCTGTGTTCATTTGTTTTTTGGGATGTGCCCGAGAGCCCAAGTGCTCGTACAAAATAGGGTTGCCTGTGCTGCTGAAGACATCTGTTACATTATAGATTTGTTGTAGCAATTGCTATTGCCCATCAGGGATTGGCCACACTGAAGTGGTCGCCAGTGCAGAGAAAAATAGGGAAAGAACAAGTAAGCACAATGCCTTAATAGCCAGCGTGATGTGGACCTTGACTCTGCTCATACATTAGTATTACAAATAGGATTTTGCCTTGTCTCCTTTTGTGTCACAGTCTAGTTGCTCAGTGCCCAGGAATGCCCTGCTGTGCATTCTCTTCCTCCCCTCTGAGACAGGATGCTGAATGTTACAGCTGACAGCTTATTGTTAGGAGGTATTAAATATTACAAGTTACACAGTAGTCATCAGCAGTGAAACGGGTTCCGTCAGCCTGTCTGAACTACGGCAGCTAGCCTAATGTGAGTGTCTCTGTTGATCTGCTCTGGAGAAGAGCAGTGTTATGCCATGGGGAATGCTATGTGGAACGCTGTTGTGGCCCGTTGTGCCATTAAGCTGGAGACTTTCCATTTTGCATTTTAAAAGTAAGTCTTAGGAAAAGAATTACCAAAGCAATCCCTTTTGCAATGGGAAAGAAGTGTGAAGGAGTGCAGACAGGAAAGGCTTATATAGCACCATTCTCTAGAAATTGCCTGTTAAGCCTGAGGTGAGGAGAATAAGTTGGCATTTGGCTTACTGTTACGTCCTTGTGCAGCAGCCTGGTAACATATCCAAGAGCTGCTCACCTTTTTGCTCTGGATAAAACGCCAAGCCAAAACATACTTGTGACCATCTCTTTCCTGGTTATCCCTCCCTCAAATGTCAGGTTTCTGATAGTGATTTATTAACTGATGTAGTCCTTTAATCATTTGGATGAGTCTGGTTAACCACCCCCTTCTGATATGCATACAGGCTGCCTCCCTTAAAGCGAGTTTTAGCTTTGAGGGGCCTGCTTAAAATCTGCAGTCTGCCAGGGCCAGGTGGAGCATCACCAGGTGAATTTCCAAAGTTACTTTATGGCTGTTCCTGGGCTTCTTGGAGTCCCTTTTGAGGTAAACAACCTTGCAGAAAGATTGGCACTGAATCAGCAAAGAA